>CM053615.1:5111626-5145129 GCA_028646535.1 Procyon lotor | reverse complement strand
GGGAACCGGCACCCACAGAGTAGAAAATAAAAAGCAGCTGCCTCAGCTACACGTGAAGAATAGTCTGACAACCGAAGCTGTGCCAACGCGGAATGGGCTGCTTTGTAAGGTAAAGTACTCTCGATAGTCACAAAGGGTTCAAGGAGAAACTCACCCCATCACCTGTTAAGTGAAGTACGAGGAGAAATTCTCACTGGAGACACAAGACAGTATTCCTTGATCTGTAAATGCACTACACAGGGAAAAAAGCACGCAGCTTCCGCTTGAGGAGAAATTTACTTAATCATATTCATCAGACCGCAAAGCCATCAACACCAAATATTTTGAGTGGTATAAAGTATTTAGGAGCTCGTGAGCAAGGTTAATGAACGCAACTGTCAATCTTCAAACGGGCTTTCACACAGAGAAAGCAGTAAAGAAAGTGTCAAAGTTAAACATACTTTCTAAAATGTGTATTTGTCGTCTTTGTTCTCATATGAATGAAAGTATTATAAATTTCTTGAGACAAGAGTTTGCTTTGCAATTCCAAGCACTTAGAGGTCAATGACAATTAATAGCTACTCTTCAATGAAGATATATTATAGGCCTAGAAATTCAAGCTAAGCAATTTTTTGGAAGATGTTATTTGAGAGAGAGAGAGAGAGAGAGAGAGAGAGAAGGAGCACAAGTCAGAGGGAGGGGAGGCAGAGGGAGAAGCAGACTCCCTGCTGAGCAGGGAGCCCAATGCAGGGCACAATCTCAGGACCTTGGGTTCATGACCTGAGCCAAGGCAGATGTTCACCCAACTGAGCACTCTGGCACCCACAAGCTAAGCATTTTGAATACACAAACTTTCCAATACAGCAAGACAGCTATTATTCCCATTTTATGGATAAAATATCTCAGGCTGAGAAAGTTAAAGGGATCTTCAGTTTCAGGATCTGAAATTAAGTCTGACCCCAAAACCCAAGGGCAGGAGGTTGCCCCCTAGCTTACTGAAGACATAGGGGCCATCTGACAAACGTGGTATGCTTTATGGTATGGTATGGTGTCCTTTCTTCCTCTCTAAATATTTTCCAAAGACCTGCCCAATTTATTTTTCCAAAATACAAACTTTCTCATGTTCCTCAGCTTCATTTCCTTCAGTGTCTTACAAGTCTGGACTCATCAAGACAGCGATGGGAGACACACCTGCCCACTTGCCCAGCATCATCTCTGAGTATCTCTCACGTATATTCCAGATATACCACAATATTCACAAGCCTTCTAAAACTGCAATGCATTTGTACTTGCTCCTCTTACTGTCCTGCGTGCCCTTCCTCTGATTTTCAGCCTGGTGAAGGAACTTTCATCCCTCCAGACTCGGTTTAAATATTGTCTCTCCCGCTGAAGTTTTCTCTGACATTCCAGCAGCAATTAGACATACCTCCTTTTATACACACATCACTCTATTCATATGGATAATTATTTGTGGATTTGCTTCATGCAAAAAAAAAAAAAAAAAAAAAAGCCATCTCCTCAAAGAGTTATTCATCTCTGTATCACCGGTACCCAAGCCCAATAGGAAAGGTTCAATACATGTTTACTGAATAAATGGATGGATGATGGACAGGTGGATGAATAAGCAATTAAATGGATATAAAAACCAGTGTCTGAAATTAAACAAGAATAAAGAAAACTTAAGAGTTTTCCTTTTTTTTTTTTTTGGTCTATAAAAGAAATCCTGTAACAGAGACATATTCATTGCTACAATTATCGCGTATACTGCCCCTTGTTAATTCTATATGATTTCAACCTAAATTATGTCTTAATTAAAGCAACTGTTAGCTAACTTACTTGATTGTGGGGTCCCATTAAAACAGTTTATTTAATCAAAAGTAAAGGTAATATATAATTTGATGCAAAAATTAATTCTTAAGACTATAAAATGGTTGGAGACCAGGAAATCTGTGAACTACTCTGATTACTTGTCAAGAAGAAGAAAGCCAGAGAAATAACCTTTTTGTGACCTCCTCCCACAAACAAAACTATTCACAGATTTTACTGTTTCATGATGTAACCTTGTTTAGTGCTCTCCTCCTTGCAGATAACGAGACATCAAAAAAAAAAAAAAAAAAAAAATCCCACCATTTACAATTTCAGGCTCCTTTCTTCACAGATTCTCTATGATTTTAAACTAAAGCATTTTTATGCCTGGTCAATGTATGTTTCATTAAGTTCCTAGAAATTAGTCTTAATATATAACTGGGATAATTTATGGTACCTTCTGGTTTGGCGGGGTCCTTTTATCATCTTATTCTCTTGCCCAGAGCTGACATGAAAATAATTTGGGTTCCTTCTGCACACTGCTGTTTAATTTTAAACTCAGGCTAGAATGAGTTCTTTTTTAAAAAAATGCAAAATAAGACCTAAAAAGAAAAACAGTCAGGAAGGTTTGAGAACTACTCTCTGCTAATGGAAAAATTATTTTAATTACATGAGAAATGTTCTAAAGCAATCTTCTGGGTGAAAACAAAGCATTACTTATTCGTTGAGGAAAATGCTTTCCCTAAAAATGTTCACATGTTCAGAAGCCCTTAGTCTGTGAAATTAATGCCTTGGACATGTAGATTTAAAAAAAAATAGTTCACACCTTGGTAATTTTCTTCTAAAATTCTGCCTCATTACAGCAATAACATTTTGGTTTATGCTAGAAAGGATTCTTTCCCAAAGAACCAAAATGTATTTTAGAGCGGGAGGGGGAAATGTATTTTAGAATCACATAAAAAAAAAAAAAAAACCAAACTGAAGCACTCTGGGAAGTACTAAACAGTCCAAAGCAGTGGATTTTGCTTGAAAAGGACAAAAGAAGAAGTCATTTTAAAACCACATTAAGTGTAATCATCTTTTTGTTTTTTATCTCTGAAACATGATAGTAAAATGAGAATAAGAACTGAATGGTTTCAGAGCCCAGCAACCGGAAAGTATGGGACTACAATAGGAAAAGACAAAACATTTTGAAAAACACAACTGTGGACTAAGATGTCCATTCACCACATGAGATTATATTCCAAAAGTCGGTGTAATTTTTCTTAGATTAGTTTGAGAACACAGGATACACAATTTGTTTTGATTTTTACTATCTTCAACTTCGCTCCTGCCTTTCCTTTCATAAATAAACAGCTTAACATAAGGAAGGAACTGATCGTGTCACTTATCACATTGTGATCTTTCAAGGGAAATGTTTCAGTTCATTCAAGTTCTGGCTCCTCTCAACATTTCTTGTCTCCTGCAGGAGAAGATGATATTCTATAAAAGGAAAGGACACCATGTGTGAATTAAGGAGGGTTTGCGAGAGAACCGGAATCTAATTACATAAACACACTTCCCTACAGGTGGATATAAACTCAAAAGTCTCTGAAATCTCATCTTTAAAGGCCAGCAGTGCTTTTTTAATTATGCTAAAAGTCCCTTGTCTGCTTGATCTCTCATGAACAATTTTAATCAGGCAAGCCAAATGCACGCTGTCTCACAGACAACTTAACAGAGCTCTCAACTATGAGCTAATGGGAAGACAAGGAACCACAAGCATTTTTATTAAAAGGAAAAAAAATGGCCAGCCTAGAGATTTGGCCAGCAATAAAGCAAGATTAAATCATGCTTTTTCCCCACTTAGCCTACTTAACTTCAAGAACTACAGACATATAATTAATTTGCTCTTGAGATTTATTCCGTAAACATAAACACACCATTTTTAAAATATTACATCCTTGCAATTCACAGTGGTTTTTGTTACTTTCCCTTCCCATTCACAAATGGACTAATGCACTAACCACCAGTCTGCCAGAATCTAAGAATAGCCGCCCTAAAATCTATTCTCCCCCAAAAAGAAGAGTCAGAAATCACTTTCTAGCCAATAGGAATCCTGACAAGTTCAAAGGGAATGTGAAATGATAATTAAAAGAACGCCTCTCCGCCTTTCGGCCCACCCCAAGCTGACTCGCTACATCAGCTGCGTCCGTGACTTTCCAGTCCATTCGAAGGCTCTCTACATAGAGCAAGCCGCCCTAACACTCACTCTTTAGCTGCTCTAAACTATCTAGACCTAATAGCCACCACTTCAAACTCCTTTCTTTTAACCAATTCCACCCAGAAACTCCAAAAAAGTATTGTTAGTTGCCCCAGACCCTAGGAGTCTGAACCTAGGCTACACTAAATTAGTTTTAGTCACTTGACCCCCATCCCCTAAACTGTTTTGAAATTAGATCACAAATTCCAATCCAGGGGCACCTGGGTGGCTCAGTCAGTTAAGAGTCTGCCTTTGGCTCAGATCACGATCTCAGGGTCCTGGGGGTCGAGCCCCGCATCTCCACACTGGGCTCCCTGCTCAGCGGAGAACCTGCTTTTCCCTCTCCCTCTGCCTCTCCCCTCTGCTCGTGCTTGCTCTTTCTCAAATAACAAAATAAAATAAAAATTAAAATAAAATAAAATAAAATTCCAATTTTTAAACCCTGGTCTGAGTTTACCTGCAATTAGCTGCTGTGTGGTTTGCAGCCTATTCTCAACCCCCTCTGTGCCTCATTTTCTTCTTCTGTAATACTGTACTAATAATACTCTCCCTCGAAGAGCTGATGTAAGAATTAAATGACAAGATACAGGCAGGGGAGAGCGGATCTAAAAATTAAATGACCAAGGACGCCTAGCTCACAGGCATACACTTAACCCACTTTGGTTTCCCTCTGTCATGTCCTAGGTTAGTGTTTCCAGGCTCTTTGGGCACAGGCTCTCTCCTACATCGCTTCTCACGTGCTCCCTGGCGATCTCTGCCAGCCCCCGGACACATCGGCAACCCTTACCCAGAACCTTCCTTTCATGATTTCCCCATCTCCACACTCGTCTCCACCCCTGTCAGGGCTTTCCAGCTATTTTCATTCTAGGGCTCCCTGGGCATCTCCGACTCACTCAGTTTTTTTTTTCCTGTGCCCTGAGTTATGGTTGCTTATTCATCAGAGACCCCCTCCTTTACCTTCGCCTCACCGTTCACCTGCCTGGTTCTCTTCCTCATTAGTGCTGTGCTTCTTACTAATTGCAACTGCATGCCTGCCGTTTAAGTCGACGCCTTTCTATTTACACTGAGTGAGAAGACTATTCTTCACCTAAAGTGAGACTAACAGAAAATTTAAAAATAATCGATGACGGCAAATAGGGATAACTCGAGCCCAGGGGAAAAAAAATACGGTTAAATCTCAGAAAAGGATTTTGTTGACTTCAATCAACATATATTTTACGCATGCACCTCTCAGATCCTCTATTCTTCTGATCTGGTTGCTTGATGAACTGTAACAATTCAACTTTCTCATTGAATTGTAACAATTCAACTGAAGAGTAAAAGGGAATACTTGAAGACCAAGACAGGGCAAAACATAAAACTAAGATACAGGCATTCAAGAAACGTTTATCAGTACTACGAAGATGGCAAAGATACACATACAAATCCCTTTCACCCCCCCCAAAACAGTGGTCTGATCTATGGGCAAGTATCTCAGATTAAGAAAATCTCATTTCTAGAGTTAGAAAGCCCAGATCTCTAATAAGGAGTATTCCTCGGAACTGACATAAATCAGTTAATGCCACTGTCCAGATACTTTCATTACACTCAATAGTCATTTTTTGCTCTTTACTTTTTTTTCCTTTCCCTTAATATTTTCTCCCAATCCTCTGTTGGATACACAAATTTAAAATGCTTAGTGATGCAAAAGGATTATTCTTTACATAAATATGAATTACGTGTCTTTCCATAGACTCCAGGCTTGTTAATTTTCCTAATGGAGTCTAAAGTCTTTTCACTATCCTCGAATTAATCCTAACCTGCTTCAAATTACCATGTTTTGAAGTTTTGCCTCAGGTTCTGGTCAGGGATAAAGTGCCATCAAGGACAGGTGGCTTTTTTAAAGAAACAAGAAAGAGTAATAAAATAATTATTTCCCAGAATTTTACTTAAAAATTCTCAAATTCTATTCAACTCAAGTAAATTTTTTATTCCAGGGATCTTAACATATAACTTGTTGGCAATAACCGAATTCAGCCCTCCCTGAAACAACAGCTAAAATGTTCTTTGCTACTAAATCTTTGGTTTTAAAAGAGCTACTACAACCGGCACCAGATCTTGGTTTCCAATACTATTTTCATTTATTCAGAGAAATGTCTCTAAGAGTGGAGCAGAAAATACTAGGGTGAGTCTAATGCATCCTAGAGCACCAGCCAGTAAGGAAGTATTCAAAAGGAAAACAAAGGAAACCCCACAATGATGACGGCATGTCAAAGGGACAGAGGGGTCAATTAAAAGCTCCCCATGACCAAGGCTGGAATAATTTGAATAAAATAAAATGGTATTGCATTATAACCCAGAGTATAAAATAAATATCCACAAATCCATACTTACATAAATGACTGATGAAATAAACAAACAGTGGAGTAGAAACAAATCACATGCAGAAGTATTCCAAACAATCTACGAAGATTCTCCAGCCGCAAGGGCGTGGAACAGGACTGCCCACTCCTTACGTGTGGGCTGTGCATACTGGTTTCCTTCCAGAGAGTACGGTCTGGGAAGGGGAAATGAAGAGTAACCTCACAGTGGTGCAACCTGTTGATAATATGGGAAACCAGGTACAAGGGAGAACGGAACGCTGCGTCCTACCCTCGCAAGCTTTCTATAAATCTGAATCTCTTCTAAAATTTTAAAAAAATGTATTTCAAACGTTAAAATAAAATCTACTATTGCCCTTGGCTTTCTGAAGTTTGCCACCTAGCTTGCCTGTAGAAAGCCTCGTCAGTTTTAGCCCACTGCAAGTGCACAGCTGTTATTAGGACTCAAATCTGGAGGTCGCTTGCCCTGCAGTAGCGTGGAAGGATGAGAGGCACAGCCCTGCCTTTCGGGACTACTCTCCATGCAGCTCTTCCTGGGACCGAAATAATCAATTTCTTCATCTATAAAGTGGGGCCAACCTGCTTGCAGGGCGGTGTGACTCCTGTGGGGATAGGGCGCACGTGACAGCCCACTGCAGAGTGCCTGTCTGCGACCAGCTCTGCCTTCTCCAGCCCCGCCCCACGTGGGGCCGGTCCTGGAAGCTTCCAGATGTTTGTCTGTTTGCTCAGACATGAGGTTCAAATGTTTTGTTTTGTTTCTTCAAAATAATCAATTCATGCTAACTCTATCTCTGGAAGAATAACTAGAAATTCGACACAGTGGTTGCCTCTTTGTGGGAGAAGAGGAGGCAGGACTGGAGAGGAGACATGATTTGCACTGGAAAGACCCTCGGGCCACTGGAGTTACTTTACTCTGTGTGTGCATTAGCTCTTTAAAAACTTCGGACAAAAGCCACAACAAGAAATCTCTGACTCAGGGATTGCTATCGCTTTCTTATTTCTACCTTTGTATCTGCTGTCTGGGTGTTATCTCCTTTTAATATAGTACCAGAGCAAAGGCAAGAAGCGTGGCTCCAGAAGATTAGTCTAAAATGATTTCAATCAACTTCTTTTGTAACAAATCAGCTGTTTCAAAATAGCAGAGCAGTCTCGGAATCAGAAGTGACTGGGGATAGGACCAGGGCCCCGTGACTGAACCTCACAAAAGCCCAGAGGCTTCATCTCTAACACTCGAGTAACAATACCCACACTTCACAGGGTGGGTGGAAAGATTAAGTAAACGTACACGTAAAATCCTTAGCACAGTGTCTGGTCCATCTGCTACTGTCATTCTAAGTATAAATGGAAGTCTATGGGAAGATCTGATTTCTCACTCAGACGTGTCTTCTACTGAGCTATGGAGCCAGAAGCACCTTCCAGGGCCCAACACCCCTAAAACCCAAATGGTTTTCAGAAATTATTATTCCTAGTTCCCTAAAGAACAGGTGTCAGGTAACTCGAATGGACAGCAGCCTTCCCCTCTCTGCATACAAACTTCTCAAAGAGTAAGAAATAGCAGGAGTCATATACTACCGGTAATGTATGTAGAACTGAGCAGTTCTTAGAACCTCAAAGCAACAAATACTCAAGGACAACATTTAACACCTGGTTAAATGTGCAGAATGCTGTAGTTGAAGCTGTCTTTGGGATCATGCCAGAAGATTGTGCAAATTTAAAATTTTAAGTGATATTCGCATCCTGGCCTTTTGCCTTAGTTTCCTGCAAAAGGGCATGTCATATTTTCCCAACACACCAGTTTGTGAGATTAGTGGTAACATTTGTAAAGAAGCTCAATAAAATGCAGGTTAGAGCAAGGCATATAAACATCTTAGGTACTCATTGAATATTTGTCAAATGGACTCTGTGCATAAATATGTGAATACATAACATGTTTCCGATGCACACTCATTTCAATGACTTATTAGGAATATTATTCCCTTCCTAGCTGTCTCAAAAAAAAAAAAAAAAAAGAGCTACATATTTTACCCTGATTTGTGTTACTGCAGGTTTTAAATTGAAGTACTTCAAAAACTAATGGTATGCTTCCACTCACGAGATCCTCTGTGTATCTGCGTGGATACACACACATACATACGTATACACCGGCAACACACTAGCACAGAAATGTCTCTGTACCTCTGTGTGCTTGAACGTAATTTAATATACACTTGGGAAGTACTGCCTTCCCAAAAGATAGCTTTGAAAATTCTTTATACTTTCTGGATTTTTTTTGCTTTAGGATTCTGCTACAAGATTCATTAAAGCCGCTTCTTGCTTTTGAGGTCACACACGAGCTGAAATCACGCCGAGCAACCTGACTGCTACTAGAAAGTCAAACAGTATATGGAGTCATTATAAATTTGTGGACTTAACAGGTTAAGGCTTGTTCCAAGACAACCGGGAAGAGAATAGCGATCTGAAGCTATAATGATAAAAATATTTTCTTTGAAGATTTATTTTGAGAGAGAGTACGATAGTGAGGAGGGGGGAGGGGCGAGGGGAGGGGGCAGGAGAATCTCCAACAGACTCCCTGCTGAGAACAGACCCTAACATAGGGCTCGATCTCAGGACGCTGGGATCATGACCGGAGCGGAAATCAAGAGTTGGACGCCTAACTGACCGAGCCACCCAGGTGCCCCAATGATGATAAAAATCCTAAACACTTCCAAATAATTAGACAAGGAACCTCTTAAGAAACTCCATTCCATTACGAGATCACCCTATCCAATAATGGCCATTATTGACGGTTTTTTTATTACTGACTAAAATTACCGACGATTTTTTTTCTCACTTCTTCCATTTTATGCAACACTTCACAGTCGGTAAGTCATTCACAAGAATCCTCTAATCCTGACAAAACCTGTGGGCAAAGAGCTGTGCAGTTACGTGAGGGACAGAGAGCCACCAAACTAGGAAGTGGCAGAGCCCGGATCTGTACCCAAATAGAGTGCACCCCCCACCCCACCGCGGAGTCCCCTTCTCCGACAGGTGCCGATTGCCACAGCACAGCTCCACATCCGTGGTGTGTAGTCCTGCAGGGGGTTCATCACATCCTCTCTGGCCGCAGGCCCATCAACTCCCCACAGCGCAGCCACAGACGCCGTCCCCAACTTAAGTCAGTCTTCTAGATAAGACCAGCGAATGCTCTTCCCTGTTCCCTAGACACAGAATAAAGTAAACGTCCTGCCAAAGTCTCCAAAGGCTGAGTGTCCTGAACTGTTCTTCCTTTTCAGGCTTGGGGCGCGGGCTGGACGGGCTCCTCTGTCCGGGATCCCTTTCCTCCTTCCATCTGACTCCTGTACACGCTCTCTCATCTCTGGCCGCACTTCCTCAAGACAGCAGCAAGCTCGCTGACCCAATCAAGTGTCCCGGCTGTCCTCTCAGGGGACCTTTACTTCCTCCCTGTCATCACACATGGCTGCAAGTTACATTTATTCATGTCACTGTGGGCTTCAGGTCTGACTTCTTCCTCCAGACCCAAAGGGTGAAGATGAGACACGTTTTCTCCTTAGTCACTACCGTATCCTTGATGCCTGACCCAATTTGCAGCCCCACAGAAGGTACCTGATTCCTTCCTTTTAAAAGCTAACCAAATACGGAACGAGGCAAATTCCTCTTTCCACCCCTAAATGCGTGAAAATACCTATTATTCTGATGATTTCCCCATTCCACACACACAGACACAAAAGTTTTAATAAGGAAACCTTATTCTTTGAAATATTGAGATATTCTTTGAAATATTCTTTGAAATATTCCTCTTATGACAAAGTAGCCAGATACTTCCTAAAACCTGGAAGCTGTAAATGAATATAATGGTATTTTCTCGCCAGTAGAGACTGAAGATTCTTCATTCCAGACACTGTACTTGTATTAAAGCAGTCTATACCTGGGACGTGGCCATAACGGCTACAGCACAAAGTCTCAGATCTTCTTCATTGGAGATGCTCTTCAAACCCATCTACTTGATTCTCGACCGGGGTGATAATTTGACAAACCTACATACAGATTTTTTTACATTAATCACTACTGTAGACCATTTTAGTTTCAGCCAGTCACTTCAGATAGCTAAGCTTTTTGCAGGCCTGATTCCCTCACCCAAACTATTAGCTATTGTGCTTAGCTTTATGGGATATGCAAATGTGATGGGCCTGTTTCATCGAAACGGGTGATAAAAATGATTAACAGGACAAAGTGAAAGAAAGAGCCATGTCGTGTCACTAGAAATACCTGTCTTCTAGCTGACATCAATCCATTCATCAAATTTTTTCAACTGCCTATGAATCTGCCTGACCTCATGAAACAGCCCCTAATTTGACCATCTATGTCCCAAAGACGGTCTGAGACATTGTCCGAAGCCTCGCAAAACCAACTTAACTCCACCTACACAGTAAAAAAGTTACACAAGCTTAACGTGACGCACTGCAAGTGAACCCATGTGGTCTCCAGAGGATTCCTTCTTTTCTAGGAGAGTGTCTGTCTAATAATCAATTAAAGAACTGTCCCAAGGATAGATATGATCCATAATCTTAGTGTTGCAGAAATCTACTGTGACCCCTTTTCTGAAAATAAAAACAGTATCTGCATGCTAGTCTTTCGGCACCTCTGGTTCTGATCATGGTTGTCGAAAGATGACCAAACCATTCATTTCTGGTCCTTTAATCCCGAGGCTCTAACTTGCGGGGAGAATCAAAGTGCTTTCTCCCCACTGCCCCACCTTCCTTGGACTTTAATCCCTTTGCTACCAGCAGCAGTCTCCTTTACTGAATTTGAATATCATTTTCTTTCGATAGAGAAATGGAAACCACCCCAGGAGGAGTTCCACAGATCTGCCTTTGTTCCAACATCCAGTATTATACCGCCCATCCGAAGCAGCAAGTTTATGCTTTTTCTTGCTTTTACCTCTGACCATTTTATCGTCTGACCGTAACGTGTTGTGATCCTTGTCATCTTCCCAAGCCTCACCTCGTTTCAAGATTCAGCCTCCTGGACACCTGCTCTCTCTACTACTACTTCAGTGTTTGTGTTCCAACCTATCCCTATGTATGAGAACCAGTTGTGCCCGGATCGGCAGTTTTTCACTTTAGAGAACCTACACACATTCCATTTATTAAATTAATGTTTCACCGTGCGCCATATGTATGTGATTCACCACACTGAAGCAAAGGACACTAAGATACCTGAGATTTGGTCCCTGCCTTCAAAAAATCCCGAGGGAAAATTGACCTTTAGACAAAATACCGGCTTCTAGATCACCAAGATGAAAGGAAGTGCAGTATGAGGAGAATACGAAGGGACCAGCTCAAGTGTGAAGGAGCTGCTGAAGTCTTCACCGAGGAAAGGAGAGGAGGTCAAGTCGCACAGAGTAAGGAAGTAGTCATTACAAGACCGGAAGTATGCAAAAACCATGGAAATATAAAAAGTACACGGTCTTGGGGCGCCTGGGTGGCTCAGTCGTTAAGTGTCTGCCTCTGGCCCAGGTCAGATCCCAGGGTACTGGGATCGAGCCCCGCATCGGGCTCCCTGCTCGGCAGGAAGCCTGCTTCTCCCGCTACCATTCCCTCTGCTTGTGTTCCCTCTCTCGCTGTGTTTCTCGCTGTCAAATAAATAAAATCTTTAAAAAAAAAAAAAAAGTACACGGTCTTCAGACAAGACGGATTAATGTAGACGGAACTAAAGTTGTGTGGAGTACAAGAGATAGCTCAAAAATATGGAGTCAATTCTAAACAGGCCCTGTAATCTAGGTGTCCAGCACGTAAGATAAAGAAAATGTAGGGGCGCCTGGGTGGCTCAGTCGTTAAGCGTCTGCCTTCGGCCCAGGTCAGATCCCAGGGGCCTGGGATCGAGCCCCGCGTCGGGCTCCCTGCTCTGCGGGAAGCCTGCTTCTCCCGCTACCTTTCCCTCTGCTTGTGTTCCCTCTCTCGCTGAGTTTCTCTCTGTCAAATAAATAAAAAAATCTTTAAAAAAAAAAAAAGAAAATGTAGCAAATCCTTTTTACAGCATCCTAGGCGGCAGTTAGAAGAAATCAAGAGGTACACCCAATGACGTAGAAGTCATAACATGACAGTGCTGAAGACAAACTTAAATAATGTCTAGAGGATAACACCAGCAACGCAAAATTAAAAGGCATGTCCATCCAGTGCTCGTGTGCACACACAATAAATCTACATGGTTAACAAAATACACACCAAGAATAGGATTCAGATCAAAAATATGAAAATCACTATCTATGGAGAGGGAATCTAATGGGGATGGGAGATGTGAAGCAGAGGATTTTTTTTTTTTCAAGTGTGTATGCATCTGTTAGAAGCCCAAAGACACCAAAAACATCATTTTCCTATAAGTGAAAGGGGTTTTCAAGTCTGGGGATGGCAAAAACGAAGTGGGTGGTTTTTACAAAGACAATGTGGCCCAGTGTGAAGGAAAAGTCCTGTGGCTATATTTCTTCCAGAGTCAAAGAGCATAGGTTCATTGCCTCTTTGGTGCATGCTGAGTAGACCTTCAGCGTTCTGTAAGCAAAGGCTGGGTGTCAGTAAACTGATGATAAGCAAGGATGCATATAGAACTTTCGGGAACAAGTCAAAGTGAAGGTGAGGTCTGACAGGGAATCAATCGCCGCAAATACAAGCAGTATCTTAAGGCCCAAATTTGGGCCCCCGACTTCTAAGAACATTTTTGAAAACACGCCAGCACTGCACTAGATGGTGAACTAAATAAAGACGAAGGGTTTTGCAAGCTGAAGGTCTGCTCCATTTTCTTATAAACGCGCCAAAGGGAGGCATTGAGAAAGGCAATGAGAAATTAAAACAAAGCCTCACTGGGTATGTCTGGGGAGCTCAGAGCGGGGATCCTTGTAATAAACTCACAGCAGCCCTATCACTTGAGAGATGAATCCTGCATTAGCAAGCACTGCCTCAATCTGCACGGACAGACTTTCTATAGAACTGTAACTGAACACTGCAGGCAGTACGCCAACATTTGTAAATTTCATCAGGCTCTAGTGCCAGGTGACAATTGTTTGCTGTGACATGATTTATGCAACACATCTCATCCACTTATCTTAGAATCAAAAGGCATGTTACCAAAGGGTTCTCACTCAGACAAACGGGAATGATTTCTAACCCAATCACATCTGTGAAAAGTGAAAACGCACCTGGGAAGTTCCAGGACCAGAGCCTGCGGATTGATTTTGGAGAATAAAGAACTTCAGAGCCACAAAGTTGGCAACCTTACTGGATTGTCCTCTCGTCTGAAGACACTGGTTTTCATTTGGATTCAAAAAGCTAACCAAAATGCCACCAGAATCAAAATATATTTTTCAAATTATAAGTGATAAGTGCAAATGATACGTGATGTGCTTAAGAACACTCTCTACAGAACCTATGTCTCCACAAACAGGCTCATGAGGGTCGAGCTTGTGTCTCCCTGCTCGGTCTGCGCTTCAGTAATGTGACAAGGATTCTTTTTCCTCTGAATCTTCTCCTAAAGAGTCAATTCAGCCCCTGTTTAATTACCCACCATCTCATCCTTCCATCTTCTTACCCGTTCTACTCAGATAAGCTACGTTTTGATAGAGGAGCATCTTTAAAAGAGAGCATCTTCCAATGATGACCCTAAAACAATTTTATATTTTAAGTATTATTTATTACCTACAGAATGCAATCTATGTTCTCCACGGGTGGTGACATATGGGTATTAGCTCCTTTCCTCTCTATAAAATATGTGTTGCTTTTATAATCCAGATTTTAAACAACTACGTAGTGACATAATAGGGAGAAAACCTTACTATAAGAAATTCTCGTTTTTAAAAGATGATTATATACCTAAGGACCTTGGTCGGGGACATCCCTCTTGCCTTCAGTCATTATTCTGGCTTATGATCCAACTTAGATATGAATGCACAAATGAGCTCTGTCATGAGATCTGTGACAAACTGGACCATGGAAGGCAGCGGCTGAGCAAATCTCAGAGTTACTTATCAGGTACTAAGAAAAGACACTGAATCCAGTCTGGGATAAAAGTGAAATTGTATTATACTAAAATGCCAAATTTTCTTATAACAAGACACATGAAATCAGCATCTCAGCAATTTTTACTAAAGACTAAATGGTTTCAAATAAATACAAAGATTCTCATACCCCAATAGACACATGCATGAAACAAAAGAATCTAACAGTGTCATGGCATAAATTTAATACTGTTGGAAAAACAGTCCTTGTTCAAGGACACAGTTATCACTCTCACCTCCACCCATTTTCACTCTAGCTTAAGCACTCATCAAGGATGATAAATAAAACTTTTGAAAATATAACAACTTTTAACATTCAATTTTACTTTTCTTGGCATTAAGCTTGAAACTAACAAACCAAAGCTGTTGTTTATTCATGTTACTTATTCATCTCATTCTCTGTACATCTTGACTGAAGCAGGATTTCACAGAGCTAGCGCCTAAACTCTCAGCCTCCCAAATTTAAGAGGATTATTAGGGGCTAAAAAGAAAGTCTTCCAACAATATATCACTAATTACATTACAATATGATAGTAGCTAATCCACTCCCCAAAACAGTTCTAAGACATCACTGACTATTTTGTTGCGATTTCCAAATACACAAACTTCTGTTTCCATAGTGAGAAAGGATGATACTTGGGTATCACTTAACCCATTTCCTAACTAGCAACATATGTTTATTGTATGTGCAACAGAGAACTAAACTACAAATGCCTTCCAATGCTTTTACTGAATTCTCGTTATGACGTAGCTAATGTTCCTGCCCAATGATTTCTCTGGTATAACGACAGGTCATTGTAATCTACAAAATCCGACATTTCCTGGTGAGTTCTGACACCCATCCCTGAGACTTATTATTTTTTTTCTTATGTTCTTGCTTTCACTAATATTCATTTAAAATATATGTTACAGTAATAGTCCCACTGATGCCTTTACCAAAGTCATTTGTAACTCAGTTTTTCATGTCACTCCATACAGTAAATAAATATAAATATAACTCATGGGGTGAGAAACTGCCAAAAATATAATCATGCAAAGTATCAGCAATATGCTTAATGATTTAGTTTATAGCTACTGATTCTTACATCTTCTGTCATTATGTCGGTGGTATTTACTGCAAGGTAAGCACTCAGTGAATTCACACAGGAGAGAAATTTCAAGTTCATGATTGCTTTGAGAGGAAAAATAAAAAAGGATCTATTCAAGCACCTTATGAAATTCTCTTTCATACAGTTTAAACTTTTCTGGTAGTTTTGAAATCCCATTATTCCATGAAATATTGCAAAATATTTACAAAATCAAGAATATGCTAGGTGATTTACAGGGCACAGAGTTTCTCCTAAGTGAGGGGTTTTCTCCTAAGTTGGGGGGGAGGAGTTACAGTCTGAGTTCCATCACAAGACATATGCAGCAAGTGCTTTTAAATCTTACAGCAAAGTTTATATTTTGATTTTCTTGAAAGTACATAAGAGAATAACTATTTTCGTGGCATGAAAACATAAAGTGAGTTTTGTGTTTCTTTATTAAACATTATAGTTCATCATTTTCATTCATTTGATCCAATTTCCCAATCCTCTGAAACAATTTTAAAAGATACTGTGTTAGTCAGCAAAGGCATCTGTCATCCTGATCCTAAAGTTCAAAGAACATGCTTTGGGTGAAGACAGAATAATTTTAACACCAGCATGTACAAAGCCATTCAGTAAAGTCAACAGAAGTGATGACTAAGCAAATGGAATATATCTACCACTCTTCTCATCTAAAAAGCTATGGCATACGAACTATTGCACGTAGGGCACCTGGGTGGCTCAGTGGTTAAGGGTCTGCCTTTGGCTCAAGTCATGATCCCGGGTTCCTGGGATCGAGGCCCATATCAGGCTCCCCGCTCAGCAGGAAGCCTGCTTCTCTCTCTCCCATTCCCCCTGCTTGTGTTCCTGCTCTCGCTGTCTCTCTCTCTCTCTCTCTGTCAAATAAATAAATAAATAAATAAAAATTAAAAAAAAAAGGAAGCTGTTAAGTCCTCTGGATCTGTCGGCATGTTAAAAAAAAATAAAAAAATAACTACTGCATTTTCTATGAAATGTGTAAGCCTGATGATTCACAGACATGTACCCCTGGGGCAAATAATACACTATATGTTAATTAAAAAAAAAAAAAAAAAACTACTGCACTTTCAAGGAATAGGTTCTTGCTAGGAAGAAGTACAATTAGTGGAGCACCTGGGTGGCTCAGTGGGTTAAAGCCTCTGCCTTCGGCTCAGGTCATGATCTCAGGGTCCTGGGATCGAGCCCCGCATCGGGCTCTCTGCTCAGCAGGAAGCCTGCTTCCCTCTCTCTCTCTGCCTGCCTCTCTGCCTACTTGTGATCTCTCTCTGTTGAATAAATAAATAAAATCTTAAAAAAAAAATAAGAAGTACAATTAGAATAATATTCTGCTAGATCAAAGTTTTTTTTACAATTCACTGTAACATAATAATTACCACTGACAAGTCCGGTAAGAAGCACAAGTATAAACAAAGCACGACTTACTGATAATGTACAAGGCACTTTACAAAATGTTTTATGGACAAAAATAAATGTAAGTATTAACATCTCTATGAAATATACTATCATATATCATACATACAGATTATTGATATTAAACTCACCCCCAAAGTTATTAAATTTTTAATTTGCATATCAAGTTTTACATCTACATCAGCATACCTGCTTGCTACTTTGGGTTTTGCTTTATTTTCGCTTTACTGGCAAGTAACCATTTGGAGAACATCTGAAAGGAAGAACATGGCCTTTTCCTATATGAGATATTTCTTATTTCAATAACAAGAATTAGGTCGTTAAAGTCACACAAGCGAATGTTGGTATTTCCCAAATCACAAGGCAGTTGGTGTTTCCTTTTCCCAAAAATAAAACATGGGGAAACATTCCCTAACTTATTTTATGAGGCCAAGATCACCCTGATTTTTTTTCAATGACAAAAACAAGAAAATTTAACTACTACCGATATTCCTCAGAAAAAGACACAAAAGTATCTGTCAGAAAATGCTAACAAATCAAACCTAGTGACATATAAATATATGTCATGAATCATGACACAATGGGACTTATCCCAGAATTCAAAGTTGCTTTATCATTAGAATATCAATCATGGTAATTTACCAGGTTAACAGACTAAAAGAAAAAAAGCGTAGAATCATCTGGATTTAACACTCACTCATAAATCATTCACTCATAAATAAAAACTCCCAGCAAATTGGCAGTAGAAAGAAACTTCCTCAACTTAATTAAGGGTATCCACAAAGAACCTACAGCTAAACTTAATGGTGAAAACTTAATGGTGAAAGAAAGAATGTTGTTTTGCTAAGATCAGGAAGAGGACAAGGATAGCCTCCCTTACCATCTCTATCCAACAATGTAGGTCCTAATCAATGCAATAAGGCAAGAAAGATGAATAAAAAGCAGATAAATCAGAAAAGAAGAAGTAAAACCATCTTTATTTGTTGAAAACATGATTAAGCAAAAAAATCCCAAGGCATATTTTTAAAAACAAGCTATTAGGAATAGTAAGTGCATTTAGTAACATTACAAGGTAATAAGGTCAAAATAAAAAATGTCAAATATATTGCCATACCAGCCATATTATATTTCGATACTACTGAAATTTACAGCAAAAATTTCTTACAATAGTATCAAACATATGACATACTTGGTGACAAAGTTAACAAAAACTATATGAAGGACACTGCAAGACTAGAAATCATAAGAGAAATTAAAGAAGACCTAACTAAAGAGATACATCACGTTTATGTATCATCATACCCAATATAATGAAAATTCTAATTTCTGTGAAATTGATCCACAGAGTCAATGTAACTGCAATCAAAACTCCAGGAACAGCTTTTGTGGATTCAACAATCTAATTCTAAAGTTTATATGCAAATGCAAAGGATCTAAAATAATCACAACTCTGAAACACAAGACAATGTATTACCTAATTTTAAGACTCTAAATCTACAATAATCAAGACAGTGGGGTACTAACATAAAGATAGTAATAAAAAAAAAACTGGAGGGCGCCTGGGTGGCACAGTCAGTTAAGCATCCGACTCTGATTTCAGATGAGGTCATGAGATCAAGCCCATGTTGGGTTCTATTTGGGATTCTCTCCCTCTGCCACTCCCCACCCCACCCCACCCCGCTCTGCTCACCTGCACTCTCTCTCTAATACAGAAATAAATCTTCAAAATAAAAAAAAACTGGAACAGAAAAACACCCACACATATATGGCCATTTCAATAAAGATGTCAAGGTAACTCAGTAGAGAAATTAGTCTTTTCAACAAATGAGACTGGATAACTGGATACTCGCATGGGAAGATATGAAACTTATCTCACACCATCTATGAAAATTAACTCAAAATGAATTATAGACCTAAAAAGAAGATTACAAACTCCCAGAAGATAACATGAGACAATTTAAGTGATATTACGGTAGACAAAAATTTTTCATCTTCCACAAAAAAAACGCAAGAAAAAAAACTGATAAACTACATCTTCATGAGACTTTCGTTCTTTGAAAGGAGAAACTTAAGAAAATGAAAGTGCAAGCCCACAGACATGGGGGAAAAGTTGGCTAAACATATTTCTGATAAAAGATTTGTACCCAGAATATGTAAGTATCTAAAAAGAACTAAGTATCTAAAAAAGAACTAAGGAGGAAAAAAACAGCAACGTGATTTTAAAAAATAGGTAAATGGTTGGGACATTAACAAACAATATGCAAATGACCAATAAGCATATGAAAAGATGTTCAACATCATTAGTCATTTTAGAGCCATACAAATTAAAACTACAATGAGTTACCACTCCATAGTCAGCGGAACGATAGCTACAATTAAAAACACTGTCAATCCCACGTATTGGCAAGGACACGGAACAGCTGGAAGCCTTCTACCCCACCAACGGGGATGCAAAATGGCAAGGCTGCTTTGGAAAACAGATTGGCGACTACTTATAAAATTAAACATACCCTTATCATCGGACTCTCCAATCTCCTAATCACTTACCTGAGTGTAATAAAATATATGCCCAAACACTTGCCCGAAACGCACTTAAAAGCTTTCTCCAGAATAGCCAAAAACTAGAAATAATCCAAATACCCATCAGTTAGCAAACAGATTCAACAAAGTGTGGTAGAGCCATGCAGTGAACCACTACTCAGCAATGAGAAGGTACAAATCTGCACGATTCAGGTACAAGCTCAATTTAGGTATCACCTAATGAAGGCAGGTACAGAAACTATATATTGTGTGATTCCGTTATAGGAAATTCTAGAAAAGACAAGACAATAATGGACACAATGCAGATCTGTGGTGACCAGAGGCCAGGCGATGGAGCAGAGAATCGACTACAAAAGCAGAGGAACAAATTTTTTGGGACGATGAAAACGTTCTGTTCCTTGATTGTAACAGTGGTATAGGACGAAACCCAACTGTCAAAACTCATCAAACCGTACCCTTCATAATGGGGAATTAGATTATATACAAACTGAACATCAGTATGGCCAAATAAAAAATCACTAGAGCAATCAAACATATTGAAGATACACACATTGGTGGAAATTTCTGGTACCTTACCTATCCAAGAAAGAACAGCACTTTGTTTGAATATATAAAAATGCCAATGCTAAAGGAAAAAAAAACCAACACAAAAGGGTATCAGTCGGAAAGCCAGTCTCTCTCTCAATGCTACAATTTCTCTGCCTTTTTTAAAATTTCCCTTATACTCACAAGGAAACTATCTTACAATATGAAGACCTGCTTACTAATAAAGGTATCTATATTTTAAAGGATGCTTTATTAAGAGAGAAGACTCTTACTGATAATAGAGAGTTAGAGAAGACTCTAGCTGATAATAACATGTAGGTCTTTCTTTTCCAGGAGATCCTCCCCCAAAGCCCTGACAGTCTGGAGACTTTACCCAGTAAATCAGAATATCACTGATCTATCAGAATTGTATTATCTCATGTCTAACAACCTGCCAATCCTTGTTCTAAACCTTTATCTCCTGGCAAATACAATATAAACCATTACTTATCAATATGTCAACTTGGATATATTACAAGTCACGTTAAACATCCTTAAAGAGAGGCGCCTGGGCGGCTCAGTCGGTTAAGCATCTGCCTTCGGCTCAGGTCATGATCTCAGGGTCCTGGGATGGAGCCCCGTGTCCTGGAGGGCTCTCTGCTCAGTAGGGAGTCTGCTTCTTCCTCTCCCTCTGCTCCTCCCCCGCCTGCCGCCCTGCTCATGCTTGCTCTCTCTCAAATAAATGGACAGATAAATAAATAAATATTTTTAAAAATATCTCTAAAGAGTAACTACAAAATCAAGGTTATTATCCCTGTATTCCAGGAGTCTACAATACATGGGGGGGAAGAAAAGCCACACACCCTGGACACTTTTATTAATAATCAAGATATTCTGTCCACCAAAGGAGAGTGGTGAGTGGTCGACAGTAAGGGTGCCATGGTTGAAAAGAAAGCAAAGTGGACAGGAGATACGAGAGACTTGACCATCCCTGAGCAAAGAGTCTGAAAAAGTGAACGAGGGTGACACTCTGAGAGATGGGGCTGTGAACATCTTCAGCAGAGAAAGTTGAGACGACTTACCTGAAGTGGGAGATTAGACAGAAGTAGTAGATAAGCCAGGGAAGTGCTCGCTTCGGCAGCACATATACTAAAATTGGATAAGCCAGGGAAGGTAGGACTCAATTACCCAGGCACACCTACTATATGCCGGGCATAGTACAGAAATGGAGCTGTTTGGAGAGAAACTCTAGACTTAGGAGTCTGATCTTTTTACCTTGTAGTAGTACAAGTAATGGCAATTTCACATTCATCATCTCAACCAATCTTCACAACAAATGATTTTATAGAATGGAGAAACAGAGACCAAGGCAGGTATATTTTTATGCTTAAGGTCATCCAGCCAGAGCCAGGGCAAAAAAAGCCCACTTTTTCTAGCCTCTGTACCACTCAGCTCCTCTACTCAAGGAAACAAGAAATCTTTTTTTTTTTTTTTTTTAAGTGTGACTGAGGGGTGCCCGGCTGGCTCAGTCAGTAGAGCGTGCGACTCCTAATCTCAGAGTTGTGAGTTTGAGCCCCACATTGTGCACAGGGCCCACTTAAAAAAATAAAACAGATGAAAAAAACGTGACTTGATAAAAGCAATGTTTTAGCCAAACACATAGGGTCATGCAATATGGGTTGAATTAGAAAGCAAAGAACATAAAAATGAGGGGAGTTAACAGTACTGTCGTATAATAATCCTGGGGCAGCGGAAACAGAAGGAATGAAAAGTCATCATTCATGGGACTATACAAGAAGATTCAGCTACATTTCTTGTTTGAAAATGCCAAGAGACTCAAAGATAACTAGGAGACCAGGAGAACCACTGATAAAATTGAAATGTCAACAAGTGGATCTATTTTGTGGTGGAAATTAACTATTGTGGTCAAATGATGTCCAAACAAAGATACTAGGTCAAATATTATGAGTCTCAAACCCTTAAACCAAAATAACCCCAGGGTTTACTGCCATGGGATATTTTATTTACAGATATTTCAAAGTGTGTATATCTGGGGCACCTGGGGGGCTCAGTCATTAGGTATCTGCCTTCGGCTGAGGTCAGGTCATGATCCCAGGGTCTTGGGATCAAGCCCGGCATTGGGCTCCCTGCTCAGCGGGAAGCCTGCATCTCCCTCCCCCACTCCCCCTGCTTGTGTTCCCTCTCTCGCTATGTCTCTCTCTTGTCAAATAAATAAATAAAATCTTTAAAAAATAATAAAAAATAAATTGTGTATACTTAAAAATCTAGACCCTCCATCAACCCCCAAAGGTACCCATACTCATAAAGCCCGGTAAGAGTCTATACCTACTTTCTAGAAACCTCTAAGATAGTTGGTACACCTAAACCTAAAGAATTAATAAATATCTCTTTAATTAAATCTATCATTGAGTCAAGGCTTTCTTTTAGGGGATTGACATTATTTGCCAATCATAAGTAAATGCCCAAAGGTATGCAACTAAAAAAGTATTTTAAAATCTATTAAAAGAAATCTAGCTTACCTCTTACATGGAAACCACTTCTCAGGGCAAGGTTACATTTTTTTTTTTTTTAAAGATTTTATTTATTTTATTTTGAGAGAGAGAGAGAGATCACAAGCAGGCAGAGAGGCAGGCAGAGAGAGGGGGGGAAGCAGGCTCCCCGCTTAGCAGAGAGCCCAATGTGGGGCTCGATCCCAGGAACCTGAGATCATGACCTGGGCCGAAGGCAGAGGCTTTAACCCACTGAGCCACCCAGGCGCCCCCGCAAGGTTACATTTTTTTACTTCTCCCAAGATTGTAACAAATTCATCTATGGTATCAGCTAATTGACAGGAACATTGGGCTAGCAGCTCTTTAATAGCTATAAATCAATATCCAACAGATAAAGTAGTCTCTAAAAGGGGATAACAAAGAGGATTAGGACCAAGGAAGGGAGAGGTGAGCCCAAATAAAATCATATCCAGACTCGAGAGAAAAACAGAGGTCAGTGCTACACTTTGCAACGGCCAGTAGAGGCTGCCAATGTACAAGGACACGCAGGGCGTCCCCTCCACCCCAAAGACACAGGACGAGGTGTCACCAAAACAAAAAAGCATTTCCCTGCTAGAATAGGAAGACCAGCACGCGGAGCTCATCATAGAGCTTTATTCAACAGCAGTCACCAAGAGTCTTTTCAATCCTAGCTTCTGGGCATGGGTCATAGGAACAAAGGAAATGCAGAGTATTTTGAGCACTTTTGAAAGATGATCACACTTAGCCACTCTGACCAAAAGAAACCATCAAGCCCTATAGGAATACCTTTCCAGAGATGAAACTCTGGAGATGTGAAAATGGCATTTTCACTTAAGGATACCTCGATTTATAGTCTTTCAAGCCTCCTTTGAATAGATGTATCATTTGGCTTCTTCAAATAAGGTGAATCGGTCACCGCTGAAGGTGATTTTCAGCTACTGGGTACAAAGCTGTAACCTGATCTCCAGTTTGGAAATGTCAATCTTAAATTACAAATATTAATATCCTTAAAAGGAATTCCCTCCTTTCCAGCAGTCAGGTGAAATTTTGTCCGTCGGTGTCCCTGACCCAAAGCTAAAGGCTCCAATGCGCCAAGTGGCAATCACTTTTTTTGTAATTAACATATAATGTATTATTTGCCCCGGGGTACATGTCTGTGAATCATCAGGCTTACACATTTCACGGCACTCACCATAGCACATACCCTCCCCAGTGTCCACAACCCAGCCACCCTAACCCTCCCACCCCCCGCCCCTCCAGCCACCCTGTTTGTTTCGTGAGATTAAGAGTCTCTTAGGATTTGTCTCCTTCCCCATCCCATCTTGTTTCATTTCCCTCCGCCAGCACCCCCCACGACGATCACTTTTTAAAATTCATTTGGTGAATCTGCTCTACAAGTTTAAGAATTATGTATCTGGCCCTTTTTGAGCTCCAAACATTGCTATTTCTTGTAGAGAGGAACTCTGCTGTCAATCACTGCTTGTGTTTGCCCTGCAAATACGTGCTGCAGTTTTCACCTGTCACTCCTATTACATGTAATGCAGGCAGCTTAGCACTAAATCAATTTAAGGAACTGCAGAAGTTAAATACATACATTATTATTACGATGACAGAAAAGGCAATGAATGTCTTGCAGCTCCATTTGCTTTCTTTGTTAAGGAAGAAAAAGCTAATTATCCGTAGCTGTCAACCATGAAGACCCAGACCTATTTAAATCAACATTAGCCTTGGACAACTGAAAACATTTCTCATATTTTCAACCAATTGTTTTCTTTTTGCACAAAAACATAATTTCATTACAAAACGCTAAACATTCTGAGGGACAATGTAAAAACAAGTGGGAAAAATGTAAAGCTACGCTTTGGTATCCCTTTTCACAACCAATTTACTATCTCAAAAAACTGCAATGCCCATTGTCTAATTAGTATAGCCCAAATCTAGACAGATGTAAAGCCTCTCTGCACAAATTCCTATTAAGAAAATTCTACTTCATGAAAGCCCACAGACTAGTGGTTACAATGAAATTATGTCACAGATGATCAAGGAAGAAATTCTGTCCATTTATTTAATTAACAAGAGAAAGAGAAACACAGTCCACAGCTGAAATGCTGATAAGTGACAGAAAATTCACACCGAATCATGGGCTTCTGGTTTGTATATTATTCTCTTTATTTACTGAGCTTCCTTTCTCTGGTCCAGTCCCATTAGAATCTAGAAGTAGGGGCGCCTGGGTGGCTCAGTGGGTTAAAGCCTCTGCCTTCGGCTCAGGTCCTGATCTCAGGGTCCTGGGATTGAGCCCCGCATCCAGGGAGCCTGTTTCCCCCTCTCTCTCTGCCTGCCTCTCTGCCTACTTGTGATCTCTCTGTCAGATAAAAAAATAAAATATTAAAAAAAAAAAAAAAAGAATCTAGAAGTAATAACCAGCTGGTTTTGAATTTTCACTTTTCAGATTTAAGGATCAACTTGTAAATTTCTAAGATATCAAATAAGAATTCTGAGAATATTCTTAACAAGTCAAAGAAAAACAAACCTATTATCATCAGTATGTAAACTATGGAATAATCTCTTAACATTGTGCTCTTAAAAGTACACAAAGGTCATTATTCTTGATTACGAATGTAAATATCCACATTTGCTCTTAATGAGTTTTCAGTGGTAAAACATTTTCTGTTATTTTCTTTAGAAAAGACCTTCTCACGGGAGTATACTTAATAGTATTTTACAACCTCACATTTTAAAAACTGCCCGTTGAGCTTTCTAATGTATTCTAAACACATGTAACCCCTAATATAAGCAAAACCAACACAGATAAATTGAAACTCAATAATGGAAGGCAAGAATTGGACAAATGGCCCAACACAATTATAGTTTTAAAAATAACAGCTCTATATGTAACTCCCTAAACCAGCATCAAAGGGAAACCTTTTCTAACTACACCTGATGTAGTTAGACTCCAAGATTCTGACTTGCCACAACCTCTCCTTGCAATCTTAAGGCATCACTATCCGTTGGAGATGGGGAGAAAAGGTCAAGAACCGTTAGTATAAATAATATAAAAAGCCAACTCGTCTGAGACACCAAGAATCACCTGTGAAAATGGTTAAGGTACAGATATAAACACAGCCTGCGTGGTAGGTACAGAATTACAGCTAAGTAGGTGCACCGTACCAAGCCCTAAATACGTTTCCCACTGTCCCAAAAGTAGTCACAGAATCAAGATTCCATCCCGACTTTTGAGACCAAAGCCCAGGCTCTTTTTACAACATGCTGCTGGGGACGGTGTTATTCTGTGTGCACATACACATGGCAGAAATGACACAAGTAGGATTAGGAGGGTGCCCTGTGTCTTAAAATAAGGAGGGTAAGATAGATGACCCTCAGGGGTCCTTCTAGCGCTCACATTCCAATATTCTTTGGGTTCCTTATCTTGGCAAGGTAGTTGGGAACAGATATGAAGCCTCTGGCTGTATCTTTTCTAATTTTCTGAAATCTATTCAAATTATAATACCCAAATCAAAAAACTAGTCCATCACAGCAATGCCAAATGCAGCCACGTCCTGCTCGCAGGTCAGGACCGCTGCCGTCATGTCCTAGAGGCCACTACGACCACAGCGTTCACTGGAATGTCACCGTGACTGTGTCTCGTGCTCCCTCATTTGGTTCTCAGAACAACTCTGTAATGAACTAAGGCAGGTGATGCAATTCTGGTCTCATTTTACAAGGGAGAAAACTGGGGCCCAGAGAACTTCAATCACTTGGTCGAGGATCCTTACAAAGTATGGCAAAGCCAAGTATAAAACACAGGCCTCCTGATTCCGGGTCCACGGTTTCTCCTGTTACTGTTGGCTCTTTGAAATGCGTCCCTGAAACCTTTCTATCCCCACCCTATGTAACCTGGTCTCTCTAACCCTGAACTTCGCAGAGCGTGACCGAGCTCGAGAAGGCGCTGTTTACGTGCGATCCAGAAACTCACGCTTCCAGGATAGGATTTTCCTTTTCTAACATACTTGTCTTAGATCACCAAAAAGATCCCCACCCGCATTTTGAATGATCAAGATTAGGACTTCCAAGGGTTAGAAAAATCCTACTTGAAGAAAAGATGCCTAATTTGGGAGCCTGTTAAATTAGAAAGCAGACTTCTCTTGGTGGCCATCCACTTAGTAAGACAGAAAGCGGTACGCCTCCATCTGATTCCTCCGAATCTCTCTACCCAAATGCGCTGCCTTTACTGAAGGCCAGGATGAGCTCATTTAGCAAGGCTGCTTCTGCCCTTTCATCAGGCCCTAATCTAAATCTCAGTATAAAGACATAAGGCGCTGTACTTGTGACTGGCTCATGATAAAGGGCACGGGCTGGCCATGTGGCCTGATGCAGTCCTGGGACACAGAGGGTCTTTTTTGGGCTTTATCAGTCTTGGAGCAAGCAATTTATTTTGAGCCAGAAAAATAAAATATAATCTTGGGCCATCTGGTTCTGTAACACTCTGTATTTGTTTAGAAAGGTCACTGTTGTCAAGTTATTGAATGTTATCTCTGGAATTGACAGGAAGAGAGAAGTTTTTAAAAAGCAGGCCAGGAATATTAAAGCACCAGATATTAAGGTGTAAAGTAGTATTTAAAAGCCTGGGCCATCGCGTTAAACAGACCACAGTTCAAATCCAAGCTCCACCCCCCCACCACCAGTCAAATGACCTTGGGCAAGTCATCAGCTTTCTTAATCCATTTTTCTGATCCAGAAAATCTAGATACCACCCCCATCAAGGAATGTTATATAATGGTAACATGATTTAACATATGTATTATTAGCTTATAGTTACCATTTGAAACTTATTCAATAATTATTCTTTTCTGTGCAATTTCTTGTTCTCGTATTTTCTTCGGTTTTGTATGAAACCACAATTTTCATTACTTTTATAAACGCTTCTCCGGGCAGCAAAGTGGAATTTAAATGCATTCCCGTAATTTATGCTCTGCAGATCAAACATGTGGATTGAGAGCCTAATCCTAACGCCCTACCTTAAGCATTTAAGCAACAGTCATTACTTTTTTAAAATCGAGTTTATAGCAACTACTGCTTTCTCGGTGGAACCACTAGACTGCTGTGTCACTGAATGCCAACCAGTGTCAAACCCATATCCAAACACCTGCCCTGGAACCGGACACCTGTGAGGAATATTCTGATGCTGTCACATAATAATTATTTTCTTTGCGTTACGCACTCTTCTATTAATGTCTCAGAGCCATACTATGACCCAACCACTGCAGTAACAAGAGGACCCAGACTCTACTGAGACAGGCTATTTAGGCCCTGCCCCTTTCTGAGATGAGCCAATAATTTAAACATACATTTAAAAAAAGCAGCTCAATCAAAATTCCATCCAGAATGTTGCCAAAGACCCATGTTTTCAATTCAGCAGGTCGGATTCCAGATCAAATTAAGTAGCCCCGAAAGTATCTCCACGGTGGGCAAATACTCCCCTCGCACTTTGGTACAAATGGCCATCGTGACGTGTTGAAGTGACTTATTCCCACATATGACTGGCTTCCCCGTGATCCAGGTAGGCACCCGAAGCTGGACCAAAAGCCGTGTGTACCAGGCTAGCAAAGAACATGTCCATCCGTTTTCAACTCAAGTATGAGCTGCTATGCAGTTTCCTGTTTGGTGTCAATAATAAGAAGCACACATCTTCCCTATGAACCCGCTGAGTGTGATCTTTTTTTTTCCCAAAATACTGACCTAAAACATAGAGTTTTTAAAAACAAACTTCAAGCTCCAAGATCTAGCAAAGAGGACTACTTACAAACCAGCAAAAGTCTAAAACATGCACATTGCGTTAAGGGCTATAAAGATAGACCAATCAGAGAAATCTGTAAGCCTTTATGGAAAAGGTATATACGAGTTCTCTTGCCCAACCTTCATTTACCCGACTTGCTGAATGAAACCACGCTCTCCAATTCCTCTCCAGCCCCAATGGAAGATGCCCAGGGCATGCTGAAAACTCAGAGCCCACCGCCTACTCTCTGGAGTGCCCCTCATAGTTCCCAAGAGTTGAGCCTTGTGTACTCCCAACACCAGTAGCATTTGTTCCAAAACCTCATTAGGGGAGTTTTATTGTTAGTGTAATTAGCTAATCTAACTAAATATTAGATCAGCTATGAGAGTAAAAATGAACAGGATTCTAACCTCAAAAACGAAATCAGAAGCTTAGGAAAAACTTAAAGGCAAGTCACTACAAAAAGTGCTGGTGAAATGGAAAACCGGGGGAAATCTGAAACATGGAATGGTGGTTCTCAGACTTCAGTGCGGAGGCCTTGCGAAAACAGAGGACTCAGCGCCACTCCCTTAGCTTCTGATTCCGCAGGTATAAAGTGAAACCCAAGAATTTGCAGGCTAAGAAATCCCATGTGATGCTGCTGATCTGGGAACCACACTGAGAACCACTGCTTCTCCATTCTCTAAATGTTAAAGCATTAAAGAAACAACGTGTAAACTGGAAAGGATTTGTTATGAATGCTGATTACTGAAAGACTTGTTGGTCCCATCAGCAAACCTACGCAACAGGGAAAGCCTTGGTCCTAATCAAAGGACAGTCTATAAGTTAAAACAGAAACGTTAATGGGATGTTTGCATCATTTTTTTAGGACGTACCATTTTAAATGATGTTTTCAATTAATGAGAAAACTGTGAAAATCAAACTCAGAAGACATCTGTCAGATACAGGCCATTTAGGGACCACAGGAATATGAAATGCTTTCACCTTCACTGTAAGAGGGTAAATTCAAACAGGACGGCCTCCTTGGTTAAGACTTCCTACAAACACAAGCTCACAATATCGATGAATCCTTTGTGAAAATTAATAAAAGGAAACCTCATTTAGAATGGAGCTGGGAGGTCAACAGGGGTAGCTCTCAGACCCTGCCACTCTTCTTCAATTTAAATCCAGTAGGAAGAGATCAGACCTTGCAGACACACCACTTTCCTATTTTAGCAGAAGGAAGGCTTCTTCCTTCCCCGGCCACAGTGGAGCCAATGAGAGACATTCACAACCCAGCCAATGAGAAGTCACGAAACCTCCAACTCCCAGTTCACTGCAAAGGGCTTTAGGTTTAGAATGGCCCTCCAAATCGTCCCTTTCCTCCATAAAAGAACATATCTCCCCTTTGTTCTCCAGGCTTGCCAATGGTTTTACCGTGTCTTGTACCTCCCCGGTTGCAATTCTCGTTTTTTTTCCGAATAAATCCTTTTTTTGCTGGTAAAATAATTGGGGGTTTTGTTTTTAAGTTTAACACCTTTAAAATCAAAGGTTAAGTATCGTGATTCAATTTACAGATGAGATTTCTGACTCAGAGAAGGCAAGAAACATATCCAAAGGTGTATTTCGGCCAAGTGGCAACGTCAGGACTTGAACACAGATCTGCCCCCCAAGTACAGTGTGTTTTCCCCCCAGTCTTACAACACAGTATAATCTCTGGAAGAATCAAAGGCAGGTTAGAAACAGCATTGGAGGCGCAATCAATCTAAACATCTGTAAAACATAAAATGCTCACACTTACCCAGCTGTGAGGACTACACTGATTATAAGCATTACTATCTGTTACCTTGAGCATTATCATAGACATCATCTATAATCTGTACTTACTATTAATTGTCTAGACAGGATCATCAAATATAGGGCACTGGAAGGTAGCTGGTCTACCAGCACCGAAGCCAAGCTTTTGGCAATACAAGTCCACTTAGGCAAGAAATCTGTGGAGAATGGATGACAGAAAGATTCACAAGCAGATGCAGCAGGGCAAGTGAAATGGAGACAACCGATGTTCAGACAGAGTCAAAGAAGCACACTAGTTACACATCAAAGTAATACATCTACATAGGGAACCTTGATGGACTTCTTGGAAACAAGAGCAGAGCCAGTCCAGCGACAGTAATCCCTAAACTTGCCTTTAAAGCAAGTTCATCTTTTTAGAAATTAGAGGTAAAGAAAAAAAAAGCAGCAGAACTCTGTCTTACAAGGTGGCAATGTGTTCATGTGGTATATGAATTCCGGACGTAAAGAGGACTAGCAATAAGGGCCCAGGAATGATTAGAATAGCCACTGTTAAAAAGGGAGGGAGGGGGGCGCCTGGGTGGCTCAGTCGTTAAGCGTCTGCCTTCGGCCCAGGTCATGATCCCAGGGTCCTGGGATCGAGCCCCGCATCGGGCTCCCTGCTCTGCGGGAAGCCTGCTTCTCCCTCTATCATTCTCTCTGCTTGTGTTCCCTCTCTCGCTGTGTTTCTCTCTGTCAAATAAATAAAATCTTTAAAAAAAAAAAAAAAAGGGAGGGAGGGAAGGAGGGAAAGAAAAAAGAAAAGAAAAGAATACAGAAACAGAAAATAACGAATGTTAGCTAGGATATGGAGAAACTGAAATGCTTGTGCACTGTTTGTAGAAATGTAAGCTAGTGTAGCCATTATGAAAAAGAAAATGGAGGTTCCTCAAAAACTTAAAAACAGACTCAGCATATGTACGACCAAGCAATCCCACTTCTGGGTATAGATCCAAGAAGGTTGGAAACAGGATCTCAAAGAGATACAGGGTGCAAAGAGATACTTGCACCCCCTTGTAACTGCAGCAGTGTTCATGAGAGCCAAAAGGTGAGGCAACCTAAAGGCGGTATACACATACGATGAAACTTTTACACACACGATGAAACTTTATTCACTCTTAAAAAAGAAAGAAATCCTGTCCAATGCTACAACACGGACAAACCCTGAGGCTCTTATGCTAAGTGAAACAAGACAGTCACGAAACAAAACAAATACTGTATGATTCCACTTATATATCTAAAGTTGTCAAACTCAAAGAAACAAAGCAGAATGCTGGTATCAGAGGCAGAGGGGAAGAGAAAAAGGGGGAGTTACTCTTCAGTGGGTACAGAGCTTCAATTTCACAAGATGAAAAATTCTCGAGGTCTGTTGTACAACAATGGGCATATAGTTAATACTACCAAACTGCACACTTAAAAGCAGTTAATATGATTTTTAAAAACTAGGAATAAAAATGTCTCCAAAAAGGTACTAGAGAAAAAGTACTGGAAATATTCAACATAACTTGCTTAAGAAAACAAGAATCTCACAAGAGCAGATTCAATTTTAATCATTGTAATCTCTTAATTACACTAATTGCTGTAAGATCTGAGGGATCTATGACTTCGTTGTGTTACTTGTAATGGAAAGAAGGTGTGCCACATCGGAATTACTTGGAGGCCTTTAAAAATATTACTTATTCTCACCCAGCGAGATGTTCCCAGTTGAGTGAGCCATCATTACAGATGCAACTGCGCTATATTCTTCAACTGTGCTGGGACTGAAAACAGATCGAGAATTTCATTTTTAAATAACTGTTTAAATCAGCAGTAAGAAAATGCAATTTTATCACTTCTCCTATAATAAGGAAATTACACGTGTTGTTTGATATAATTAAACTGTCTACATACCATAAAGCTAAATATCAGTTTTATTTTCTGAAGGCATATGAAATAGAACTGTGCAGCTCTACACTGCAATGAACAATTCGTGGGACGACATTGGATCTCCACGGAGCTGGGCACCCATGGCGAACAGCATCAACAAATACACAGAAAATGCAGATAGAAATACCTCTCAAGGCTTCCGAAATATTCTGCCCAGAACATTTCTCCATTCAACAGCGTTTTCCTATGTGCATTTGTCTCCAGATGCATTTTTCCCAGCATCTACTCTGCTCCCCAGAGCCCTTTGCTCATCTTTTCTTTTCTGCATTTAGAGGAAGGAAAAGGACTCAATTTTCCATACCCAAGCTTTCAGTAACAAATAAAGGGTTATCTCTCAATACCATAGACTCTTGTTTCGTCTCCAGGGAAACAAAGCTACAACTTCAGAACCAAAGTTTAACAGAATCACACTGCCTTCGCATCGGTGCATTTTCCTATACCATACTTTAAAAATCTATTGGTAAGTGTCTGGTGGTACCACAAAATCAAGCCCCATTAAAGGATCCATAAACTGATACACTCTGTTCGTAACATTTCCTTAAAAATTACATGAATACATTATTTTACAAGGAAGTTACATCATAACTTCTGTTCTACAAGGACATATTGAAGCTCAGGAAATCGATCTCTCAATTCCTCTCGATTCCTGCCTCCTTCGGTGTTAAACGAGTATTTTCTGGGGTGCCTGTAGCATTCCCTTGTTCTTTCTTTCACTACCCTTTCTGAGTTATCTTCTGGGTGGTTGCCCTGGAAAACACAAGGATCATCTGAACTTAAAACATTCTCGTCTGGATTAACACTAACTTCATTTCAATAATAATTAAAAACTTTCCTCTGACATCCACTTTTCCCCTTTTTATTTTCATTGCCAAGCAAACTGCCTCTTTATACGATAAAAGCCCATCAATATTTATAGCCGTATGCAGTTGTCTTCTATAACAGGAGAAAAAAAATTACAAATACAAAGGCATTTCTGTGTATTTTCCTATGTATGGCTTTCATAATAACTGTGGAGTTACCTTCATCAATGCTCTTTACTTCTTCGTGTGGATTACAGTGTACTGTCTAGTCCTTTCTAGTGTACTGTCTGTTCTTTCAACCTGAAGAGGAACTCCCCTTACTATTTCTTGTAGGGCAGGTCTGCCAACACAAGAAATTCTCCAGGTGGTTGTTTTGTTTGATTTGGTGGTGGTGGTGGTTGGTTTGGTTTGGTTATGTCTTCATTAATCTTGCCATCTTTCAAGGAGAATTTAACTAGATACAGAATTCCTAATAGAGTCTTTTTTCTTTCAACACTTTGAAAATGTCTTCTAGCCTCCGTGGTTTCTGTTAAGAAGTCAGCTATTCATCTTACTGAGGACCCCTTTTATGACAACTTATTTCTCTCTCGACGCTTTCAAGATTTCTCTGTCTTCTACTTCTGTAAATGGGACTATGATGCGTCTAAG
>CM053615.1:5072202-5111126 GCA_028646535.1 Procyon lotor | reverse complement strand
GGGGCTCACTCTGGGTCTGGAGTACATGAAATTAATGTGCAGATTAATATTTTGCAGCACGTTTGGAAAGTTTTCTGCCATAATTTCTTTATATATTCTTCCCGCCTCCTTCTTTTGCTCTCCTTCTGGGCTGCTATTATGTGTTCGATGGTACCCTTGAAGGTGACCCCCAGTCCTCCTGAAGCTCTGTTCATTTTTATTGTCATTCTGCTCCTCACACCGGATAATCTTTACTGAGGTACCTTTAAGGTGACTAATTCTTCTGCCAACTCCTATCTGCTCCTGAACTCCTCTAGCGAATTTTTCATTTCAGCTATCATACGTCTAAACTCCAGAATTTCTAAATGTTCTGTTTAAGTAATTTCTAGGTTTACTGATAGTCTTTTTGGCAAGATACCATTCTCGTGTTCCTTTAATTCTTCACACATAGATTCATTTAGTTCTTTCAACATACTTATAACAGCTGAAAGTATGTGTCTACGAAGTCCATATCTGGGCTCCCAAAGGGACATTTTTCTAATGGCTAGTTTTTGGTTTTTGTTTTTTGGGGGGTTTTTTTCTGTGCATATGGCACACTGCCCCATTTCTTACATGTCTCATAATTTTTTATTAAAAACTGGACATTTCGGGTATTTTAACAACTCTGGTACCAGAAGCCTCCACACTGCCCTGCCAAGATTTTTTTTTAAGATTTTATTTATTTACTTGACAGAGAGAGAGAGAGAGAGAGCACAAGCAGGGAGAAGGGGCAGAGGGAGAGGCAGGCTCTGCTGAGCAGGGAGCCCTCTGGAGGGGCTCCATCCTAGGACCCCAGGATTGTGACCTAAGCCAAAGGCAGACGCTTTAACTGATGGAGCCACGTAGTGTCCCCTGGCCAGATTTTCTTTTTTTATCACTGGGTTTGTTCTTATTCTTTCCGGTGCTGCTAGTTTAGCCCTTTAAGGAGCTAATTCTGCAGATTCTATATTCCCTAAGGGATGTGGCAATGGAGTTTTCTGCTAGATTTTTTTTTTAAGTTCTTGTTTTTATTGTTTAAGCCTGACTTCCTAGGAGTCACACCTGTATCTGTATAATTTGATAGAGTCACACCTGTATCTGTATAAGCTAATAGTCAGCCACCGGTTAGACAGATTTCCTTAAACACCTTGCCTGAATGTCTTCCGCCCTCTGCCAAAGGCACAGGCAGCAGACAAGACAGCCCTAGCTTCCACTTGCTGCTTCCCCTGAGCCTCAAGGTCAGAGGGGACCCTCCGCTGTCCCAGGTCTGTCCTAGAAATGTGCATAGCCTTGCACGTAACACAGCCATTTAGAAATCCAGGAATATGATGGCATTTTTTTCAGAGTTCCTTACAGTTGGCCTATTCTCCAGGATTTCCTTTTGAATTCCTGGCCAGGCTCTGCTTTGCCTCAACTGAAATAAAAGGCTCATGGGGTGGAGACATCGCCAGCCTTCGCTGTGGTTTCAGCAAAGTCCTGGGGGCCTTTCCTTCCCCCAACTGAGCGCAGCTCTAAGTCAAATCAAAGAGCCAACCGCTCTCTGAGAATACAGTTTTCCCAGGGAGCCACAAGTTTGGACAAAATATTAACTGTGCTCTGGGGATGGCGCTTTTAATGGGTCTCCAGGAGCGGTCGGATCTCTGTCCGTGGTGGGCCACACCGCCAGTCTGTGCTACACCGCCAAGCTGGGCAAGGGCGAGGGATGGAAGCAAACACGAGCTAAAACGTCACAGACCCCACTCACTGCCTTCCAGGCTTCCGTATTTTTTTCCCTAGGGCAGATTTTCAGTTCATTCGCTGGCTTTAGTTAATTGGCAGATTTCTGAAATAGTTGATTCTAGGTGTTGTGTCCATGTTTTTGCTGTTGGGGGAGAGCAAGGGCTCGGAGGCCCTCACTCCGCAAATCCGGAAGCCAATCAACCTCTGCATTATTTTAAGACTATTTTCATGTAAGACAAAAAAGCATTTTAACCAAAAAAAAAAAAAGTGTTTAAAAAAATGATACAGTTTGAGGTCACTGATTCTTGTATCTAGTGGAAACTTATGGGGGGGAGGGGAAATGTATATTGCAATACACAAGAGAGAAATTGATGTGTGAGAGGGAACCACACGCACAGGAGCAGCACCTCACTGTAGGACGTCTCTCTGGTTAAGGAATGTGTGCAGAATCAAAATTAAAGTGGCTACTGGTCTTAGCCCCTCTCGGCCCCAAAAGGCCTCCTGAGTCTTTTCTGGAGAACAGGGACAAGTTCAAGGGAGGAAGAAAGGCCATTCCGTCTCATCTTGCTCGGCTGACCTAGGCCAAACCCAATTCGCTTCCGACAAGGATCCAAAGTGCCACAGACAGTGGGAGTAGGACGGGTAATAGCAAAGAGGACTCGGGAACCTGAACACAGGAAGCAAACTTGTCTCTTGCGATTTCTCTGGAGGAACTCAGCACACACAAGTCAGGTTTGCCTCAGAACCACCGACCATCAGCCAGACCCACGTCATTAAGACAGATTAAGAGGAGCTGGTGGAAATGAAGTTATGCATCGCTATTATCTCTAACACTGTCCACTACCAGCAAGCCAGGGAAAGTCCAAAACCATCACAATTGGTCAAGAAAGTAAACGATCTTCGGAAAAAACTTTTATTTTCAAGAACATTCTTATAATTCTTTTGCTTATCAAGATTTTATGTTTAAGTAATCTCTACACCCAACATGGGGCTCAAACTTGCAACCCCAAGGTCAAAGAGTCACCCGTCCTACCAACAGAGCCAGCCAGGTGCCCCTTGTTTTTCTTACTGCTGTTTAAAAAACCACCTCAAAACCTACCGCTCAAAAAAAAAAAAAAAAAAAAAAAAAAAAAAAAAAAAAAACCAGCCCCTTATCTGCTCATAGTTCTGCAGTTAGGGCTGGGCTCAGCGAGGCAGTTCTTCTGCTCATCCTGCTGCTAGTTAGTACTCACAGGACTGCTCCCAGCAGGCGGGAACTGCGCTCAGCTAGGACCCTGGCAGGACTGGGCTTCTCTCTCCGTGTCCCTGGGACGCTCTCACCACGTGGCCTCTTTCCCACGAGTCTGTCTAAGACGGCACCCAGGCATCTCACATGATGAGTCGGGTGTCCCAGAAACCCAAACACAAAAGCTACATGGCCTTCTTAAGGCTTGCTCCACACGTGAAAAAGCTTCAATTCTGTCACATTCTGTTGGTTAAAGCAAACTACAGGTTCAGTCCACACTGAAAGGAAGGGGCTTTGCAAGCGTGTGAACTGCCGTCAATGCGCTGGACACCTAGAACATTAAAGCCAACGTCCGGATGACTGTAAGAGGAGCAACCACAAGAAACTACTAAATGGCTAAGCTAAAGGAAAACAGGGCACTTACAGTCAGAGCCCATTCTCTGTTCCTTCCCACACTGAGGGTCAATCTGGGTTCACTGAGAATTTTAATTATGAGTAGAAGGAAAATAAAAACCTAATTAATCACTTACAAGCCACATGACCTGGGACAACTCAATCATTCTCTCAAAGCCTCAGCTCCTCAATTATAAAATGAAAAAAATTATGGGCCCCGCCTATCCTACAGTAAGACCATACAGGACAAATAAGACAAGAAATGAGAAGGAACTTTGAAAACTAAAATGCTATATAACTATATTATTTATCTGACAGGATCCTAAGTATAGTCAACCTAGCTAGGCTCCATCCTATTAATAAAATTATAATAATTATAGTTAATTATCCCATACTCTAAATTACTACCACAGAAATGATAGTATATATCATAATGGGCTGATATCACATTGTATTATTATACTATGAAAAATAATGATATTAATACTAATTATGGTTTACTGTTGCCTAATTATATGTCAGGAGTTACTAGGTAAACCATAACTAAACAACCCTTATAATAATTCAACAAGGTAGGTAATCATCCCTCTTTTTACAAATAAATAAAATGAGTCAAGAAGCTCAACACTTTAAATAACTTACTCACAGTCACACAACTAGTAAGTGGGAAATCTATTATGAATGTTTAAAGTACAATAGGCACATGACAAACACTTGTTGTCAAATTAAAAACAAAGTCGAGCTATCTCGCTTTAAAGTGAGCCTTTCAACTATATCAAAGTATCTCCCTCTCACAATCTATATTTTTATATACAGCTACTGAAAGCATAATCACAGCAAACATATCTAATTAACATGAGCAATCCATCACCTTCCTCATCTGCAAAATGATTTCCCATCTGAAAAGTACCTGCCCCCTTTTTAAACATCTAGTCTTTAATCCATCTACTGAGATGTCATGGGTTATAATGGTCATATAATAATGTGGGAGTACCAAATGGGGAAAAAAAAAAAATGATACATATACAAGCTAAAACATCCCTAAAACAAATCCCCCCGAATAGCAAAGTTTTTAAATGGTAAAATATTGAAAGTATGAATGACAGATAAAAACCCATATCCTTACACTATGAAGAAATCTTAAATTTTAAAAAAGAAAAGACAGTGGGGGCACCTGGGGGGCTCAGTGGGTTAAAGCCTCTGCCTTCAGCTCAGGTCATGATCTCAGGGTCCTGGGATTGAGCTCCGCATCGGGCTCTTTGCTCAGCGGGGAGCCTGCTTCCCCCTCTCTCTCTGCCTGCCGCTCTGCCTACTTGTGATCTCGATCTCTCTCTCTCTCTCTCTGTCAAATAAATAAATAAAATCCTAAAAAAAAAGAAAAGAAAAGAAAAGACAATGACCAACAGGAAAATGGGTTAACAATACAAATGGACAATGAACAGAAAAACTGCAAATGACTAGTAAATATACTTTTTAAAAAATTGTCATTAATAATCAAAGGAACACAAATCCAAGTGAGACTTTTTTTTTAACTATAGGATTGGCAAAAACACAAAAAAAATTACAAAGATTAATCATACCCAGTATAAGAAAGCATGCAAAGAAACAAAACATTAAAACACTATTCTTGGGGCACCTGGGTGGGTCAGTCCATTAAGCATCTCACTCTTGACTTTGGCTCTCGTCATTACCACAGAGTCATAAGATTGGGACCCCCACCCCCTGGTCGGGCTCCATGCTCAGCATGGACTCTGCTTAGAATTCTCTTCCTCCCTCTCTCTCTGTCCCTCCCCTTTCCTGCTCGCATCCTCATACACACGTGCGCTCGCTCGCTCTCTAATAAATAAATAAATCCCAATTCTTAAAAAACAGAAACAAAAACACTTTTCTTGACAATATAAAATGGCATGATCTTTCTAGACAGCAATCTGGTAGTTCAAAAAAACATGCAAGATATACCCAGCCTTCTACCCAGTAATTCTATTCCTAACAACTCATATATAAAAGGAAACTGAATGTTGAACAAAGAAGTATACACAATAATTAACTGTAACACCAAACTCTAGGATACCACCGAAATGCTAGCTAGAGAATTGTTTAAATAAATACATTCATACAATGGCATTAAAAAGTTATTTACTGTGAAAAAAAAATGTCAGTGAATGTCCAAGTTAAAAAAACAAATTGTAGGGGCGCCTGGGTGGCTCAGTGGGTTAAAGCCTCTGCCTTTGGCTCAGGTCATGATCTCAGGGTCCTGGGATCGAGCCCCTCACCGGGCTCTCTGCTCAGCAGGGAGCCTGCTTCCTCCTCTCTCTCTGCCTGCCTCTCTGCCTACTTGTGATCTCTCTTTCTCTGTCAAATAAATAAAATCTTTAAAAAAGAAAGAAATTGTATGACCCAGTTTTTAAGAGGAAGTGCACGTATTTTATTTTTGTATTTGAAGGAAGAGAGGGCATGCACATGTTTGAGCAGAAGTCCAGAGTGAGAATCAATGCACTAGGAGACGAATTCTAAGATAGGACAGTGACCTTGTGAGCAGATGTGATGTCATCTTTGAGCAGAACGGTGAATTTTTTTTTTTTTTTTTACTTTCCTCTCTGTACCTTCCTGTGATTTCTGAATGTTTTTACATTAAGCATGCATAATTCTTGAAATCATAACACAATAATTTTCATTTAAAATAATCTCAATGATCGTAAGCGTGAGGTTTTGTTGACTTTCGAACGTCATTACTTTTACTGTAAAATGCTGATTAAAAAGCAGTTGATGTGGCTGTGCAATGAAAATTTACATTTATTCCTCTTTCAAAAGACAAATTAAAAATCAGAAACCCTAAAAAAAAAAAAATCAGAAACCCTTCATAGGATTGTCTCCACTCACAAATTATTAGTGTGATTTTTTTTAAAAGGTCACTTAGAAAGCGAAGCAGGAATGCCGAAGTGCTACGGAACACACCGGACGTGAGTGAGCTATGTTACACGTCTGAGAAGTAACTTGCAGATGTAAAGCCTTGGCTTGATTTCATTCTACAGTTCAAAGAAGTTCAGCATCATGTGGTCATGTTAACTTGGTTGCTTATTAACTTATCCTCATTATTTACACAGTCTAATGAGAATTCTCAATTAGCCATGGGTAAGATTATCCACAACTAATCTTGCTTTTCAGTTTGGCCATTGTGCCCAAGCGTAAGCAGTTCAATGATTTGCTTTGTAGCTCTCTCAGTTGTTAACTTTGCATGAAGCTAGGAGTCTAGAAAAAAACAAATGCTTAAAATCAATTATTCAACTTGGATAGTAGATGGGTAAGTGGGCAGCTGTTATCCTCGGGGCTGAGGGTCTGAATATCATCCACCCCTACCCCGTCCTCCACCTGTGAACTGTGGAAACCTCTGGGGCCACGTTGGTCATCACAGTGATTGGGGAGGGGAAGAGGTTTTAATGTCACTTGGGCCCAGAGATGCTAAAGTGTGCTGTAACATAGGGTACCCCACAAGAACTACCCCATCTACACGGACAATAATGTCCCTGGTGAGGAATCATGATTTTCTTGTTCGGTGTTGTATTTCTAGCCTACTACACAGCAGGCATTAAATAATTATGTGTTGAGTACAGTCAAAACAAGCAATTTCCAACACTGAGTGAGACACAAATAAATCAAAATAATAAGGAGTGACAAGGAAGGAACCAGAGTTTTCTATCTTGACCTGAGACAGATCTTTGTGGCTGAGCTCCATTATACTTGGGGAAATTCTATGATGAGACACATCTATACCCAAAATATGTAGAAAACCATAATAGTCCACACTCAAATACAAATTATAAGAGGATCATCTTCCATCATGGATCTATACAGATCTAGGTCTTCCTCTTTTAGCAAAGATGAACAATTGTGTCAACTCAAGACTCATGCCAACCAAGCTCAATCTTGCCTTGGCAAGTGAGTAGCAAAACAGCATGCGGTTTAAGAGTAAGACTGCTGCATTTAAATTCCGCTCTACCATGCATCACTTGAGTGACTTAACATTGTAACACACCATTCAAAACTTGGCAATTTACTCAACATCTTCTAAATTCTCCCATACAAAATGGCATAATGAAACAGGTTCACAAGCCCCTATTCTAAGCCCCTGGGCCAGAAATGTCACATGTCTCAGAATTTTTTCTTTATTTTGGAAACTAATACCATATATTTGGAACAACCCATCAAGGGCACCAACACTTGATCATACAATCATACACATTGACATTTCTGCAGCTAAACAGATGAATGTTCAATCTGTGGGATAAATAAAGACCCTGAAGTGGTCTTCTCTCATTTGGTTCCAGTCCCGCAGTTACATTAGCTTTGCCCCAAACTTCAGGAAACTGGCGATTTTCAGAGCCTTTTGAAATTCAGAAGCGTATTTGTAAGAGATCATGGATCTGTAGTACCTACCTCCCTTGGAGAGACAGTGTGACAATCAAATTCTTATTTATCCCAGTGCCGGACACAGAGGTAGCACTTAATATTGGTCACTGTGCGAAAATGTTAACTAGTTACTCAATGAGATACAAGCCCCTGCAAGCTAGCTAAGGGATTTAGCTGACTTGTTAGCTGAGGGTGGGAGGAGGTGGGCTAGGGGTGAGCACAGGTCAGAAGGGAACCTAAGACAATTACGCTAATTAAAGTAAAACAAAATGACAGTTTACTGCCCATAAATTGCAGGAAAATAATTCATGTGTCAGACTGAACTCTTAAGTAAACATTAACTTCCTTTCAATAACAGGGAGTTTCTCCAGGAGTTAAGATCTAAAGATACTTAATAACTTCTGCTTCACATGTGGTTTCCTACTTATAACTCTAAATAGTTTTCTTCCTAAATGTGGGTCTGATATTAAAGATTTTGCTCCAGATAGGACCAAAATTGGTTTCTCCTTAATGTAAAAAAAAAAAAAAAAAGCAAAATTTGAGAAGTTAAATGGTAAATGGAAAAAAGTATGTTGAAAAAAGTCTGTTGAATGAACACTATCTCCCAAATGACCAAAGTTCAATTTGCCCCTTCATCGCCTCCCTGTTGTTTCGGGTTTTCCTGACCCAAACTCCTTGAGAAACTGCAAGACCTAAGGAAGAATGAAGAGAACGATCATTGGCATTACTTGGTGCCAATCTGGATTATGTACTTCCCACGTACCCCTATTTTCACAATCTATGAGGCAAGTTATTCTATTAATAAGAATACTGAATTGCTAAGTGGGTGAACCATGATTCCAACTCAGGTTTGACTAACTCAAAAACCCATGGGCTATTTGCACTAAACCACCTTGCCAGAGGATATGGAGTTTTTCCTCACATTCTTGACTATTATCTTCCTTTGTATTTTTCTTTTCTTTTTTTTTTATTTATTCGACAGAGAGAGATCACAAGTAGGCAGAGAGGCAGGCAGAGGGAGAGGGGGAAGCAGACTCCCTGCTGAGCAGAGACCCCCGATGCTGGGCTCGATCCCAGGACCCTGAGATCATGACCTGAGCCGAAGGCAGAGCCTTTAACCCACTGAGCCACCCAGGCGCCCCTTCTTTCCTTTCTTTTAAGATTTTATTTATTTGACAGAGAGAAATACAGTGAGAGAGGGAACACAAGTAGGGGGAATGGTAGAGGGAGAAGCAGACTCCTCACTGATCAGGGAGCCTGATGCAGGACTCAATCCCAGGACCCTGGGATCATGACCTAAGCCGAAGACAGACCCTTAACAACTGAGCCACCCAGGCGCCACTTCCTTTGTATTTTTCTATCAAATATTTTTTAAGTGCACATAATAATATGGGATTTATATTATCTCTCAAAGTAAGGGCATTTTAGTTGTTTCTATGATTCCGAACTGAAAATGTACTTATAATTTTATCTTACTTTGTCTCTGAAAAAATAAGGGGACCTCCATAAAGCACATACATCACCATTAGTTTAAGAATATATTTATATACATATTGCACTGTGATTCCAATAAGCAGCACAATTATACTCAAGGAACCTTCGAGTTGGCAGAGATTTTAAAGCTAAAATATGCATTTAGTTAAATAACTAACCATTCTGGTCATAAAGATTTGTATGGGGTATGAGCTCCCAAATGTCCCTCTATTGCCACTTTAGAGTTTAATGACCTTTTTGGGAGTGTCTTTTTTTTTTCTTTTTTTAAGATTTTATTTATTTGACAGAGAGAATGACAGCGAGAGAGGGAACACAAGCAGGAGAGGGAGAGGGAGAAGCAGGCTCCCCGCTGAGCAGAGAGCCCGATGCGGGGCTGGATCCCAGGACCCTGGGATCATGACCTGAGCCGAAGGCAGACGCTTAACGGCTGAGCCACCCAGGCACCCCTAGGGAGTGTCTTCTTTATGACAAATTAAAATTGCCCCTTCTATAACTTCAGCTCATTCTACTTAGATCTGACTCTCAAGGAGATAACTTAAGGCTTTCTGTAATGTACTTGTCATTTTGCTGCTTTATTATTTTTCGCTGAAAGTTTGTAACAAAAAATAAATAAAGATAAGTACAAATAAATTTGAAATTAGACTTCAAGGTCTTTCTCCCCATTCTTTCCCTAAACTAAACATGTAACTTCCATGAACTGAGTCGTTCCTCACTCCTATCAATGCCCATTTTGGTGCCCTTCCCAGTGCCTCTCCAATTGCTCTGTGTCCATAATGAGCTATGGAGAAAATAACTGAACATTATTAGCTTAAGGTGCTTAGTTTAGCACTGTAAAATAAGAGCTCAGTAACCTAAGTTTAAGAAAAGGAATACTCCAGAGTTATGCTCGTTTTTAAAAGTACAAAATTGCTGACACATATTCAGTCTGTAGAATGCTATGATTTGAGTTCAATTACTCTTATCTTGAATTTGTGTGATTAACTTTTAACCATTATTAAATTTCATGATGTTTCAGCTGGACCACTGAGGGGATTTATCTTCTACATGCAGATAAGTAATATTGTAATAAGTAATTACAGTAAGTAATACTGTACTGTTACACTACAATGAGGCTATTTAAGCATACTTGAGTAAGGTGAAAACATACTTTGAAATCTATTATTATCGAAGACTGTAGAATTCTATATGATGAAGGATCTATGCTTTGACACTGTTAACATTACTACCACTATAAATGTTACTCCAGGGGCACCTGGGTGGCTCAGTCGGTTAAGCCTCTGACTTCGGCTCGGGTCATGATCTCAGGGTCCTGGGATCTGGGATCAAGCCCCGCATCAGGCTCTCTGCTCAGCGGCGAGCCTGCTTCCCCCTCTCTCTCTGCCTGCCTCTCTGCCTACTTGTGATCTCCCTCTCTGTGTCAAATAAATAAATAATATCTTTAAAAAAATAAAATAAAAATGGTACTCCATCCTAGAATTTTCAAGGCTCTATACACACAAAGAGCTTATGGAAATCACTTTTAAGAACTACCAGACTTCGGATCATAAATACATTCAATATTTTAAATTATATAAAAAATGATATTGCTCGTTGCTGTCACTTTATGGCCAAGACAGGATATATTTAATACGGACATTTTATATTTTAGCTTTTATAAAATTTTTTATTTTTAAAACTGTACTATTTTAAAACCAATCATCATTGGTCCTGGTCAAAAGTGTATCCTGTATACTACATTAATTCGGTAAATACTGATGGAAGAGGAACAGAAGTCAGGGAAAATGCCAAGAACCTAATTCATGCTTCTATACTCCCAACGCCAGTAGGAAAAGAGGGATACAACCTTGGTCACAGCTTCCAGCAGGATGTAAGAAGAAAACAAGAGGCAGAGTTTGCTAGTCTAATTTAGAGTCCGTGCACAACAAAGGGAAGCAGGAGAGAGCAGTGCCTCTGAGGCCCCATCTTCAGATGGCCTACTCTCCAGGCCACCAACATCCCCAAGGGTGGCTCCTGAAGAACTCTTCTAATTGGAAAATACAATTTAAAAATACCAATACAGTGGATAAGAATCTTAGAGGAAGAGTCACAAGACCTGGGCTCACTCGCTAGATCATCCATCTACTAGCACCGAGCTTAATGGTGTTTCTTAACCTCTCTCGCTCCTAGTTTCCCTACCCACAACATGGGGACCACACCTACCCCATACGATGACCAGCTAGGAAAAGCTAAATACGATGCAAAACACACAAAACAAGCTTGTCAGGTGTGATCTACTATGTAAATGTGAAGTATATTATGATCGCTGTTTTATATGCTGTCATATGTTTCCCTCCCCCACCACCTTACCAGGGCAACTTCCTTATTTCACATACAACAAAGAGGCCCAGTGCTAACAAAGTGAAAGAAGGTCCAAAAATTGGATTAAAAGGAAAAAAAGTGGGAAGAACAGACGCATACAGAATTGTTCTCCAATGCTTCTCCGGAAAACTCAAGGTCCGTTCACCTCCCCTTACTTTCCAAGGGAAGGACTCCACTGACACACCTCCTGGTTTTTTTAAATGTCCTCTGAGCTATTTTTAATAGAACTTATTTGTTTTCTCCAAGCCCATACTAGCTTTCACAATTATTAGGTATGATACCAATGTCCACATCAGATGCCCTCAATCATAAAAACTGAGTAATAAGGAAAAATATCAACTTCACTTGTTTAATACAGACAACTCAAACAGCTTGAGATTTCTGACAGAGTTTTAAGACTTCCCTAGAGATACTATTGGGAAGAGTGGGTACTGTCTTTAAATACACTACCTGTGGCAAAGCTTATAACAGCTCTTGAATTGAACTCCTAAACATAAATGCACAATTTTTGGTTACAAATCATGTTACAAAGACCTTCAGACACAAAACTATTCAATGTATCTTTGATGCATTGAAGATGCATCTGTGGAAAACTTTTATCAAACCACAGGACTGAGACGAAGGATACCGTGCCAGCTTATTTCTCTGGAATCTTGGTTAAGTTTCTTAAAAACCAGTAGATTGTGTGATTATCTTCCCACAGAAGCTGAAGATTGAAGAAACATTAAAATAGCCATGCTTTATCACGTTGAATGGGCTGACAACTGCACTTCAACTACGTGGAAATCTAAGGAAGTAGTGTGGGTGCAAACATAATCTCAAAGACCAATGATGACAAACAACTTACACACACTGAGACTCGACACTGTCCCTCTGATGCCCGCCCCCACCACTCACCTGACCCCTACCCCTGCTCTTTTCACCTTTCTGAATGCCAATGGAAGGCCTCTCTTTAAAGTACCCTTGTAGCGGAAGCGGAAGTCCACACACCAAACTGCTGTGCCTTCCTACGTAACCCACCCATTATTGAGTAGGAGAATTATGACATCAGCAGCATGTTCGCCCACATCCACTGAACCACATGCTACCCTGTCACAGGCCGGATTTCATAAGAATAGCTGCTATCTTTTACTACCTTTAATTTGAATTTACTCTGATGCGGGCTTGAAGTCTGGTAATCTATGAAACAACTATGGAAATGCACATGGCATATAGTTGCTCTTTCGCTGACCGCCATGTTAGAATGCCAAACCCAGACACCAGGCAGGGTGCCACACGGGTAACAAAGGGTTGGGAAAAGACCACCTTAACAGTCTCATATTTATGCTCTCAGTAAACTACCCTGAGCAGCACCTAGAATTTCACATTGCTGGAGCTTCAGTGTTCTTACTGTGTGTTAGTCCACCATTTTCAATGCACCACACCTTTAATCCTATTAATCCTATTTGTGGCACGCTGGGGAGGTAGGTAGGTAGGTAGGTGGGTAGGTGGGAGGGCTTCTCTTGCGGTTTCCATAGCCCCACAGAAAGCTAAGCCATCCACAGTATTTACAAATAACTGTAACCAAGGGCACCAGGCTGACCCATGACCCAGTCAGTAGAGCGTGAGACTCTTGATCACAGGGTCATGAGTTCAAGCACCGTGTCGGGCAGAGAGCTCACTAAAAATAAATAAACAAACAAACAAACAAACAAATAAATAAATAAATAAATAAATAAATAAAATAAAATAAAAAGTAACCACAAGCAGTGAAAGAAAATAAAGTTCCTCACCATATGAAGCATTGCCAACCATCAAGAGACGAAAAACCTATCCCAAAATCTTACATATAAAAACCGCTCTCGAGAAGATTTGGACATGAGACCCCGTATTAGACACATTAAAATACTGTGCTTTGTGTACCTAGAGTTCATAATTTATAGAGGACATGTGATCAATTACCTCATATTCTTTCTATGAGCGAAACTCAATGTATTATCTACCATAAAAATGCCAGAATGACCAAGTGGCCTAAAATATTAAAAATCAAGGGCGCCTGGGTGGCTCAGTGGGTTAAAGCCTCTGCCTTCGGCTCAGGTCATGATCTCGGGGTCCTGGGATCGAACCCCGCATCGGGCTCTCTGCTCAGCAGGGAGCCTGCTTCCCCCTCTCTCTCTGCCTGCCTCTCTGCCTACTTGTGATTTCTCTCTTTGTCAAATAAAGAGACAAATAAAATCCTTTCTAAAAAATAAGAAAATAAAATATTAAAATCAAAGAGAATTAGGTTAACATTAAAAATTAATCCTTTGCTACCAACAAGTTACGTAATTACTACATCTGTGGATAAATATTAACTGCCATATAACTGAATTATTTTTTAAATACTTTTTTGCATGACTGTTATCTATATTTTTAAAGTTTCCTATTTAGCCAAAAAAGAAATGGTTTTGACTAGACAGGGAAGGAGAGAGAATTTTTATTTTTATTTTTTTTCTCCCAAATATGTTTATTTTTTCAGTGTTCCAAGATTCATTGTTCATGTACCACACCCAGTGCTCCACGTAATGCGTGCCCTCCTCAATACCCACCACCAGGCTCGCCCAACCACCCCCCACCCCCTCCCCTCCAAAACCCTCAGATTTTTATTTTTCAAAGAATAAACACACTAATAATTAAAAAAAAAATCAGGACAAATACAAGTGAGGGGAAATAATGGAGAGAAGGATTCTTTGAAAGAATCTGTACTTCTAAATTGTGACGACAAGAGACCAAACAGTTTGAGAATCAGCGTGCTAACTTATTGTACGAAGAGAAGCAAAAGCAAGAATGGATTAGCAGCTGACAGACCTCTGTTCGTTCCTTAAAAAATAATTAAGATTTGTTTCTTTAAAAAAAAAAAAAAAGAAGCAAAAACAACCCCTAAACAGGTCACAAAGCTGAAGAAATTAAGAAATACATGATTATTCAGTTTTATGAAAATTTTCAAAAGAAATCTTTGGTGCAGGGGAGAACATGGAAGATTACTTTTAAACTAATGATTTTTATTTGCTAATCAAGTAACTTTAGGGTAACACTGAAATACAAACATGTACTTAAGTGTATTTGCTTATTATATATGTTCATACCCTTTTTGCCCTAAATTTGACCTGCGGTATCAGAGATCAATTTGGTAAAGAGTACATCTGATCACTTAGTCTACCATAAACAGCACCACAGCTGCCTGGCACGATATAGCTTTGTTTGTTTTCTTCTTTTCTTTAAGGGTAAAGATGACATTAAATGACGGTTGCCATAAATTTTTATGTTGGTCCATTATACTCAGAAAAACAGCACAGAAAACAGGCACAGCTGAGCATATATGAACAGGCAACAGTCCAAATACACGTATTTGGGGTTACTTGAACAAGACAAGGATCACGAAAATAATCACAGGTGTTTGCTGTGTATTTAGTCGATTACAACTCAGATACAACAAAAGTGCAATAATCTACACTAATTAACACACCAGAGTTCTCAAAAAGAACTTGGCAATTTTAACCCTATTATCAGATTTTCCTGTTACCTTATTGTCATTATGAAACACAGGATATTTTCTGACAGGATGTATCATACAGAGTTATTATAAACTAAGTGACTAAACAGCATCTTGTAACAACTTTTAACACAAGGACTGAGTTTTATGTACCTACGATTGGATGTTTCTAAGATAACTCTACTGGCTTTCTTGTTTTCTCCAATGACCCTCCCCGATATGTAACTTGTTAAGTGAATAGCAAGTTAGAAAATTCAAGCTTATCTACAGTCATCTGTGTCCTCTACTCCTCTCCAAACAGGTGACAAGCAGAATGTCTTCTTTGAACACCTTTCACCCCCTCATCTGATAGTAACGTAAGTGCTCAGGATCTCTTCCTTTCTTGAATGATCATGAGTTCCTCAGCCACCGTCACAGTCCACTGATGATGCAAATGTGTTTGCCACCGATCGTTTTCTTTTTTTCAAAGATTTTATTTATTCATTTGAGAGAGAGAGAGCACAAGCAGGGGAAGGAGCCGAGAGAGAGGGAGACGGTGACTCCCCTGATGAGCAGGGAGCCCGAAGACATGGGGCTCAATCCCGGGACCCTGGAATCATGACCTGAGTCAAAAGCAGCTACTTACCCAACTGAGCCACCCAGGTGCCCTCCGCTGATCAGTTTAAACTTAAAATCCAACTCGTTTCTTAAAGCCTGTTCTCATATAATATGATTCAATTATTCATTTAAGAAAGAACTGCAACTATCCTAGGTCCCACCCACACAAATAGTAAATGCACACAGTCCCGACACACTACCATGCCAATCACAGCAAGATGCTTCCTCCCTCAAAGCCCTGACCCTGGCCCCCCAAGAACTTATTTTCCATCTTTCTTCTCATGTGTCTGGCACAGCTATTCAAATACCTTCATCTTGTCCTTCCGTGTTTCCTGAGTCACTACCGCGGGCCTGGTGACTGGCTAGCTGCTGGTTAGAAGCTTCAGAACACAATGGTGAGCCAGTGACTGCACTCAGGTCCCATCTTGTCCGCGCCCACCGACTGTCCTAACTCTCTCAGCGGCTTTATACCTCTCCTGCCAGCCGGTGATCTTTTTCACCTTTCTCACTCTCATCTTCCCCTACCCCACAACTAACTAGCAAACACATCCTGCTGATCGGTCACTCACGCCAGATAATCCAGTCCAGCACTACTACCCTGAGATCCAGGGAGAAGGGGCCACTGCCCTGGGCCTTGCGCGTTCACCTCTGGCCAGCTACTTCCCCATAAAACGAGAAATCTGCTCAGCCCAGGGCCATGCTCTCTGACTCGTCTGGACTCGACCTCGGCAAATTCCCAGGACTTGAATTCTCTTGCAGAGCCCTGGACGATCGTCCCCAGAGCAGATGGAGATGCAGGCATACCCACCTCCAGGCCCTAGAGGTGGGCAAGAGAGCTTTCGAGGAGTAGGGCGGGTGCACATGCTGTGGCAAAGAGCCTCGGAGACGGGGGAGAGGAGGCAGCCTGCAGGACAGGGACACGGCGGCAGGCCGGCTCTCTCTTCTGTTCTATTCTAGAACAGAACTCCTAAAAAATCCGAGAATTCTAAATGGTCATCCATCTCCTTATAAGGTTGTTTCAGTCCAATTAGGAGGTAAGAGTATATTTTACTTAACGGTTAGCAGATCTGCAGCATTTAAGTATGCAGAAACATAACGAGTGAGCTTCCCTTTGCATTCTTACACCCGTCCGTAAGTGTTAGGAATGGGACAGGTTTCCACATCCTATTTCCACTGAACGGTCCCCAGCTCCAATCTTCACTATATCCTATCGAACAATGATTATTATAACACAGTGCAGAAGGAGTGGTAGTAAAAGGAGCATGAATAGTCTCTCTCACAGAAGGTCCTAGCATACGGCACACTTGGGGCATCTAATCTCTACCAAACTCTGTGTTACTTACAACCCCCACACGCCCACCCCGCTATCTACATCTTATCCCTGCACCGAAAGTAAAAGGGTGGCAGCAGGAGGACTCCAACCAAGTTCTTTCTGAATCCCAGTCCAGGTTCTGCACCTTAAACTTCCTTTCAGAAGATCATGAGTTTACCTGGCTTCAGCCCCACTCCCTGCTCATCTACACAGATCTGCCAGATTCATCTCCCTAAAGCACCACTTTCACCTACACACTGATCCACTGGTCGGCTGTGCTCCGTCCAGTGAAGTTCCAAATCCCTAGCCTGGTTTTCCTTTCCACTCCATCTGCTTCATTGTTTCCCAAGAAACACTTCACTCCACAATCATACCTGCCTCTCCCTCTAGCACACGCTTGTTTCTCACAGCCTCGACACCTTCGAGATCCATCTCATGTCTGCCCTCCTTCCTTCCTTGAAGACTTCTCTACGATTACGCCAGACCAGTTTCTGTGAATCCCCATTTTTGTGAACCCCCAAAATCCTTATGGTCTCTACCAACCAACGAGTAACTAAACTGTGTGCTCATCACGGAGGGAACCACAAAGGATGGGATATAGTGCCTGACCTCAACTCCCTTCAGGGGGTTAATGTCTTTGGAAAGCAGCATAGGAGGAGACTGGTAAGGTGCCTCTGAAGACAGAGCACCTGGCTGGAAACCTGCTTTGATCATGCATTAGCATGGGCTACGGTGTTAGGTTTGCAGAGTAATTAGCAGTCACTCTTCTACGATAAGCAGAATGTTGGGTCACTTAAATCTTAAACTTCTTGAGAACCCCAAAGAACTTTGGTTTCTGTGGATTATGTCTCGTCAGGCACTGGTAAATGTTTCTCAGCTCTCCTTCCACCCCCTTAGAAAAGCCAGGTTTGTAGTTTCTGCTCATTTCCATAGTGTAAATACACCCAGCATGGCGAGTTTCGAGCTAGCAAGTGACGTCTGAACGTGGTGTTAGGAGATAAGCAACACTGACTCTCTCAAGCTGGTACTAATCAGCTTCAGGCTGTCGCTATTATGTGTCCCCAGTCATCATACTAGGAAATAAAACTGGGAAAGGTAATAACTATTTATTAATTCAAAAATTACAATAAAACCGTTACATCTTAACATAAAGTTATTTTTATGAAGTATATCTAAGTTTGAATGGGAAGAGCGGTGGTGTTTTACATTTTTACAAACTTCTTTGACTGTCTGGATTTAATGGAAGACAACTGGCTTCTCCCATCAACTTCCACACTCAACCTGCTGTTTTGGTTGAATATATTAAGAAAATGCAGTCTCACGTAGTTTTAAAAGGAAGGATGACCCCAGGTGTGCTCCATTCACACCTTGAACAGCATTCATGTACAGTGTGTAGTTTGCATGAAACACTTTAGCGTGAAAAGACCTAATAGTGTGTTACCTAGCAATTCCTCCATATGAATAATCCTAACTTTAGACTGCACTGAAAAGCAAGTTTATGCTATGTCATATGCATGTGTGTATATATTTACATACACACGTATACACGTGTATATATGTGTGTGTACACACACACACACACACACACACACACACAAAAAGCATAACTCCTTAGTTCAACAACTCAAAGTGGTAAGGACATTAAGGAAGAAAAAAATAACATGAAAAAGACCAACTGAAAACTTCATTTGTAGGAGAAAAAAAATTCTATGCAGACAGAATATTTATGAAGTTAATACATGAATCTTCACTGAGCTGGACATAACATTCAATTAAACATAAAAGGTACAATTATGTTCCACATTTTTACAAGTGGACAATTGTACCTTATGTACAAGATGGTAAGTCAGAGTTACATATTCACGGATGTCAAAAAATAGCTTCTATCAGAAGAGAATTCTATTTCATTTTATTCTGAAATTTAAAACTTCCCAACTTAATGTTTATGGCAATATTTAATACTTCAGAACTGATATCATTAAACAGCTTAACAATGTAAGCACATAAATCATACTCAGGGGGGAAAATTCATTGATTTAAAGTTAGCGGAACTACTGGTAACGGCTATTGGTTTTATCTGAAAGACTGTATCTGTGTGACATTAAGTGCTATTTTCCCCTGGCTCTAAGTATCACGGTAGCCTGGTATTCTCCCTCTTAAAATATCAAGGCAACATTAAGCATTAAGCACGTTCTGTACCTCCTCCTCTCCTTAAGCTTAAGGCTGAAATTACCTTCTTCAAAGAATTGAAATAGGATAGCCATTGCCTAAACCAGTTTAATTCCACTAGCTACTTCAAACCATTATATTTCAAACCACTTGCATTCTTTTGAAAATATTATCTTCTCATTACATTAAGTGCCTTATGGTCTCTTTGGCAGCAATGGGATACATTAAAATGTAAACCCTATTTCGTCAATCAATGGCGAGCTCGTTGAACACTGTTTAGGGGCGGGCCACAGAGTAGCAAAGGTAATCAGGTTTATTTGTGACCCCACTGTTGCCTTACTTCTTAGCTGAAGCTGCTGATACTCATTTTCAGCTCTCCTCTGTCAACGAGGTCGTGTTAACCAAAGTTGGGCACTTTACTCACTTCTGTTCTTACAGCTCTTTACATGGAAGGAGAATTGCTTAAATGATGTAACGCCTGCTGTACATACTTAACTAAAACAAATACATTTGCTCTAGGCTTTAAATTCTACCCTTTGTGCAGGGAGTAAGTTCTTTCATCTGTCAAGGCGTACTGTTGCTATCATTTATCCCTCTTTTAATCTTTAAAGTTCCCGCTTCAGGATTCGATTCTGTAAAGAGGGGTCACTTCATAAAAGCTTAAAACATCTCTACCCACTGATCAACGCTGACAATGACTCCACAAAATAGATCCTGCATAATATCTCTTTGAGAACAATTTTGTTTCTAATGCTATCCAGTTCCATGTTACTATTTTCGGCAGCCGCCTTCTGCGAAACCTTCCTCACACCGGACCACAAAGACTGAGCTAAGCTCATGACAGTACCTGCTACGCTAGACTGTCAGGCTGACTTCTCTAGACAGACTCAACTCCTCTGAGCTTTCGCTTTTTCATTATAATCCAATTGAAGGGATAATATCCCCATATTTACATTAAAAAAAAATCAGACATCAAAGTAGTTAAGGAATCCGTTCAAGGACAATGAGCTATCAAATGACAAATCCGCAACTTGAACTCAGGTCTCTCCTACTCGAAAGACCAGGACGCACACATTTTGCAGACAGTTGTGCAAGGTGACGATCCCCATGGAACATGCTTCAGGTATTGATATTTTTTAAGGTAAAGACCTAAGCAGTCATGGATATTTGTGTACGTGGACTAAGCAGATGATTGTTTCACATACTACTGTTTGGGTCTTTGTGAAAATTGTGTGGTTCCATGCCAGCACTGCAGTAGCCTTCTACTAATATTGTGACAGTCCTGACAAATATCTATAATCAAGATTGGCTGAGGGAGGTAATCTTCCCACAAATCTGCTTCGTACCGAACCTGTGTTGTGTGCCTAAGAGTGAGCTGTGATCTCACACTCACAGACTGAACCACAGGGCATGTCCAGGCTTCACAAAGTAGAAGACAGGGACATAGTCATGAATGGCTAGAATGTGTAGCAGGTCAGGCTACATAACTGTAGAACTTTAATTCAGAATCAATGACAGGATGGTTCCACAAAGTGCTGCACAGTCGCCCTATAAAATACAGACAGAACAAAGTCAAGCAGCAGTAACACTTGAGAAATAGGACTAAGGTAGCAACAGCCACAATCCCAATTTTTTTCTCTAGAAAAGCAAACAATTCAATCTTGGTGTTTTTGGTGGTGGTTGTTGTTGGTTTTTTGGTTTTTTTTTTTTTGGTAACAATTCAATCTTGTGAAAGGGATGCCTAAATTCAAGTGTTAAATTCAGTGTGGCTCTAGTGGCTTATTAAGGGATAAAGAGTATTAAAAATAATTCAGAAATTAATAATCTAGTTGCTAAAACTTCCAAAAAGTTTGAGTTCTGCCTGGTAAGGGCAGCATTTGCATTGGATCGGAATAACAATTCATTGGCTAGCAGAAACAAGCCGCTCAGGGGAAGCCAAGCTAATCCCTCGATCTATGATGCTTCATAATAAGATCCTTTAAAAAGAAGCTAGTATAATATTAGGTGGGGATATTAAAATATCTTAATGGGAAAATGCCACTGCTGCTAAACTATTATTATAGAAATGCAAAAGAGCATACCACTTGGTCACTGGTAAACATCTATACCTAAAACAAATTTATTGCAAAAAAAATAATAATAATAATGTTTGTATACCATGTACTTGTTCTATGCCATGTGCTTGCTTAAGAGGTTGATTTTACCTTTAGCTGAAGCTGTGTATTTTCTAATCTGTTTAGGGCAGCTGTCAAGTAATCAGAGTGAGCGGTGCCATTTTAATAAGGAAGTCTTTTAATGAAATATAATAGGTCACAAATACCTAATTTCTGCTCTTTACTGTAATTGCCAGTCTTTACTGTAACTGCCACTTTAACAATCTTTTCCAAATGCTGACACAAAAGATGAACAAATCAAGGGTATTAGCATGTGTGTATATTTACGGCTTATTGCTGTCAAAGGCTGTAGCTCTGTTCCCAACTCCAGCAGCTACGTGAAGATCTGTTATTTTTGAGGGAGGCATCCTGTTTCAGGTTACGAATGCATCTGAATTAATCTCTTTTTCATGGCTGCATAAGCACACACATGCTGAAGACGACACAGAAGAAACGCTGACCAAGCTATAGATGCTACACCTTCAGGGAGAGCACCGCCACTTTCACTGTCACTGCGGAGCATTGTCCATTGTAGGACTTTCTTCGTCTTCAATAAATCCTCTACTCCACCAGGTATTGGCTCACAATTTCAAAAAACATTGTTCATATATAGTTCAAATAGCCTGTTTTTTAAAACAAATTTTTCAAAATAAATAAAAATGAGTATCAGTTTTCCATGCACGGGCACATAAGTTGCAAACATAAAACTCTAAGGAGTTGCTGCAAAATTAAAGGAGGGGATCACGAAGAGAGAAAACACAAACGTGACTTTTTATTTTTAAAAAGCACATTCACTGTAACTATTTTACCAAAGCTCAATTCTAAGTTTTTGATTAAAAAGTCTTTAAAAAAAAATTCCCTGAAAACTTCTTTACATGATAATCCCTTTTTTTTTTTTTTTTGAGCATACTATTTTTTGTAACCAGTATCGTTTTCAATTTGGTACTATTCTTGCTATTCTACTATCAGAAGTCCTCTGCACAAACACTAGTAGTTTTCTACCAAGTTTGCCCCTTTTGGAAAGGGTAAGCTCCCCCAAATCAAACTAGCTAACTGTGAAAAGAAAACCATGACAACTGTTTGTACCTCTTGCTTTCTTATTACATCCGGCCTGGTCACTCTTAGAAATTCAATCTATTACGGTTGCTAGGAGTCTGTTGCTGTGCAACATAGAAGGGTATGCTGGGCTTTCAGGCTGAGGGGTGCTAATAAACCTGTAGGATCCCTCTAGGAGTCTGACCAGTGTGCTTAAAGGGCTTAATACTTTTCAAGAGTGATTGGCCCACAATTCAAGACACATCCTATTAAAAACAAGTCACACTGAGAGATTTCTAACAAAGGAACAAAATGCTAAACATACACAAATATTCAAAATGTATCCTCAGAATCCCTAACTAATTTGGTAAAACAAACAAAGAACAGATTATGATCTACATTTCAATTATACCACCTACCATCCCCAAGTTTTTATTCCCAGATAGTCCCCTAAAAGGTTATAATGGATATAAGTGAATGGAAAGTCTCAGGGGAGGGAAAAAAAAAAAAAAGTAGTACTAAGTACCTTCAACTTTGATTTAAAAAAAATATGTGTGTGTGTGTGCACACGTGCATGTGTATCAGACTTATATAAACTCCAATAATAGAAAAATAAATGAAAACTAGCAATCCAGAAGTACTGAAGTCATCAAAACTAAACAGCATTCTCCCCACATCCCTGGGCCACAAAAAAAACAAAAACCAACAACAGAAAAAAAAAAAAAAAAAACATTGAGAAACTGAAGAAATTCCAAATTTCATTTTATTACAAAAACAGGTAATTTTTTTTTGTTTTCTTCTCACCCCTTTTGGTAATGATTTTATATTAATTCCAAATCTATTCTATCCTACCATATAAATATTCTGGAACTTTAAAGATTAACAAGCAGTTATTCACAGAAATTCACGACAATTAGATGGCATTACTTGAATGTAAATGAGAAGAAAAAAGATAGCAGTGTCTATCAATAAAATACTGCCACCAAATTATGTGAAAAAGAATTGAAAAGTGGGCAGAGGATAAGAGAGGGCTCCTCTCTACTTTAAAAGAAAAAAATGTATTGACTTTTATTTCCTTGGATATTAGATAGGCCTTTTCCATAAAATATTTGAAGACAAAAACAGATAAAGCTGATTTATCATAAGATACCAAAGACCATAAAGATAAATAAGAATAACGTGTGATTTTGCAATAATTATTTTAACCATGAAAATTTGTCCAGAACTGTCTAAGAATATTTTGGCTAGACTAACACCACCGGCAACTTTTGCAAGTTAAAATAATTTTTTTTTTAAAAAGCCAGGCAACATTTTCTCTCTGCCCATTGCAATATTTAGCTGCTCTATCCAACAACTACTCTGAACCGGGAGCACTTTTTAAAATAATCTGTCAACTGCACTACCAGATTCTTTTTTAAAGAGCCACCTGTCTTTAGCTGTTTCTATTTCTTCTTATTACACACCATGGGAAGCAGAGTAAAGGAATTTATTTTTTCTAAAGTACCAAGAAACAACAAACAGAGGAATGCAGAACAACTGCCCAAAAAAGAAAGACAAAGAATCCAGTAATAAAGGAGAGCGGAGTCAGGCCAAGAGGTGGAAAGGCAGCATCTGACCGAGGAACAGACTGAGGCAGGAAGAGAAAGGGTTGGCTAACAGGGCTGAGGATGGAAAGAGCCCATAAGCAAAGCCAAGCAGAGCAGAACAGAGCAAATGGGAGGAAATGGACAGAAAGGATGACAGACAAGAATGTGTTAGAAAGAGATAACTGAAAGAAAATTTGCATAAAGAAACGGATTCATTTCACACATGTGGGGGGGAAAAAAACCAAACAGGAGAAATTTATATCCAATAATGTTATTTTCCTTGATCTATCCTGATTTAGTAAGAAGGCGAGCATGCAACAACTCAGAAAACGTTTTTAAATGCAGTGATATCAGTAGCATTTATGATGTAAAAACCAACTGGTTGGTTAACCTGAAGACTCAGTTTTACAATGCAGTCATTTGAATGCTTTCCAATTCTCGCTGCAGATAAGAAAAATTTCACTTCATTCTAAAGCCGCAAGACCTCACATGTGAAAACCTTATTAAAAGCAATAAAAATGGATTTTCCCAAACAAGAACAAAACATGAAAACCCATACACCACACGTCCACGCGCACACAGTAGTTAATCAAGTTATTACAGCCACATTCTACTTATGCGTTATCTCGTTCACAGGGTCTGCGTTGGGCACAAATGTGCGCATTTTAAAAGCAGCTACCTGGTCAGCTGCTAGTCAGGCGTAGTTAAATCATCCTGGAAGAATCTGCTCTGTAAGAACTGAAGTTCTAAACGGGCTACCTTAACACTCCGGAGCCTGTCAGGCACTATTAACTAAAACGCAATGGCGCAAAATAAAGAGTAAGAATTTTTTAAATGAGAACGGATGTCCCATCGCGGAAGTGTTATTGGAAAAAGCCCTCTGGTATTTATTGGTATTTTATGTCTTTAAAATCACAAAGCTCCAATAATTAATTATAAAGCGTGGCATACTTAAAAGAAACCATAGGAGCATGTAACTATAGAGAACAACGTATCCATCCACGGAATTAAGCCTCTTTTTTGCACATACCAGTTTTCTATGATTTGTAACATCCTGCCGTATTTTATTCATTTCCCCATACCCACCACCTTCCTAAAAAAAAAAAACAAACAAAAAAACACCCCACAAATGCTGAATATTAATTGAATTCTGAATTTTAAATTTCATAACCTTTTTGTCAAGAATTGGAGATTCTTTGATAAATCACATAATTACAGTAGATAACCAATAATTATAAGTTATTCTTCTCAGTACCATATCTTTACCAATTATAAAAAGAAACCATAATGATAGCCATAAATATAACATTATTGCTCCTTCCTAATGACAGAATATTTCCCAAAATGCATTTTTTCATATTATCTCTATAATTTCTTTAGCTAAGGTCAAAAGGAAGTTTTTAAATATTAAAATGTATAAAGAGAATGTAACACAGACACCTGATTAGAAGAGTGATTATCAGTTAAAAACATATTTTAAAACTTCTTAAAAACCACTTTCACTTTCTACCTACTACTACTCATTTTTATAAGTTCAGAAATTTGAAAAAAGATATTGGACCAACTGAAAAAAAGGTACAGTACTGGGTCAAGTGATTTCTGTAATGTGTAACTGGGAATACTGAAAACAAGGCATCTTTGAGGTACATCCCATAAATCCGAGGGGCAGTTTCAGTTGTAGTACATTATAAATGCCAAAAACTTGAAAGACACACATTTTGCAATTTGGGGGGAAAGCAAATACACAGAAAATTGTTAGAAAACCTAAAAAGAAACTAAGCCATCTTAATAAGGAGCATAAATGTTCCTCTCTCACAGAGCCCTGGCAAACTGTCTTTTTGGGGTCTACGCTAAATCTGCAAGATTTAGATTTAATTCCAACCCCAAATCTGAGACCAGAAATCTAAAAGGTCACAATTCAGAATTTTAAATGGTTCTTGTCTGGAAAGTAACCTTTCTTCTTCTTCTCACCCATCCCTCCATCCATGGGGCAGGACGAGACACATGGCAAAGCAGAGGAGACTGACAACTGGGGCGCTAAGCCTCAGTCTCCTTCCCCACTGCATCTGTCTCCGCAGGTAAAAGGTGAGGGAGACACTAACAGGGTAGCCGGGGAGGAGCGAGGTAGAGCTGAGGCCAGATGAAGTGAGACTCGTCAACTACCAAAGCAGAGTGATGCATACAAGCAAATTCATTTAATGATTTTGTCAAACTGTTCTAGTTTAGATTTTTCCTTAATGTTTATGTTTATGAATTAGCTAGGTGTTTATAAACCGAATGTTTATGAATTCGGTCTATGTTTAGATTTTTCCTTAATAAAAAAAAGGAGGGGGATAGACAGATACAGACGAGGGGTGATACTAAATTTAGGTTCTTTAATTTTTTATGTATTTGTGTTTTTCATGGTAGAAATCCCAGGCACTCGAGTTCAACAAACTCTGGCCTACGGGTTGCTAAAATGTGGGCACTGCTGACTCACTTCGGACCCAAATGCCTGGGTGTATCTGCAAGTATAACCATTTAACCATCCTTTAAGGACGGAAACCAGGAATCGAAATAAATATTGTATCTCTAATTATGGAAGTTCAAACAGAGAAAGGGAGTTTTTGTTTGTTTGTTTAAGGTTCCACAGCAATTTCTACTTCCTTAACCTAAATACGTTAAAAACACCCTTATATTCTGTCACATTATTTTATATATTTTGTACCATTTTTGAAGTATTCCAATACAGTACAATAGCCTCACATACTGTCACACTGTACATTTCATAATGGATGACAGGCACGTAATACTGAATATGTGACACTGAACTGAAATGGAAAATATGATTTTGACATTAGTACACTGAAAATCTCATTCTAAAAATATCAGCATGACAATCTATTTGTCAAAATAACAGAATTCTAGACAACTTGCTTCCATTAGGAACTTTTATTTATCTAAATAACCTCTCATTTGCGTCTTTTTGCATATACGAAATTTGACAAACAAATTCAATTCATAAATCCGTCATTAAAGATGACTCGCGGATGATAGCTCGCTATGCCACACAAACAGTGACAGGCTAGTTTCACACGCTCCGGGTCGCGGAAGCGCGTCTGAGCACCGAGGCCTTCCTACACAGCTTCCTCCTCCGGTTCCAGGGAGCCGCACCTGGCAAAGTGAGGGCATAACCAACAAAGCTAGCCACCTAGCTAATTCGATTTTCTAGTTGCCTATTAACTGTGGGTTTTTTACTTTTAATATTTTTCAACAGTTCACGTACCAATTCTTTCCCATTCTTTAGGAATATATTTTGGGGAAAGTTACAGGTGTTTCAGGAGACTCCAGCATGGAAACAGGTTAACATCCCCTCCCCTCTCAAGGAAAAAACAAACTAAATGTAGTTTTTGAAAGAGTCTCTTAATCTGCTTGTTTCCTTCACCGCAGTTTTAGTCAATATATCGCAAAAGAATGCGGAAGTGAAAAGGCTTTGTGTCCAGGGAAAGGCACATAAAAATGATAAAGGGCAAAAAAGAGAAACACAGGAGGAAGAGTCCTATACAAAGACAGATACAAGCAATTAGGACTCATTAGTACAGAAGGAAGGCAAGCGTTAATTAAGGCGTCAATGTTATAAATGTATAAAGTCATATTTGAAAAAATATACAAAATCTACTTCTGTCTGATTTTGTTCTCTATATGGTCTTCCCAAGCTCCCTATTTAAAACTGCAACCCCCTCATCATCTACCCCTCTCTCCCTTTCTTTTTCTCTATAGCATTTTCAACCATCCATGATACTCATTTATGTGCCCTCTCCCTCATCGCCAGTTACGTGAATGCAAGCCCCTCAAGGGCAGAGACCTGATGGGTCTTGTTCCCTGCTGTATCCTCCACAGCAGTACGCTGCTGGGCCCACACCGTACGTGCCACTGTACGTGCCAACATTTGCTCAATAAACAGATGAATACAAAAAGGGAAAGTGAGCTTGTACCCCCAACCTGATTCTAGAAATTGAAGGGAACCCCTTGAGTCTGAAGAGAGGGCGAGATGACTTCACAAATGGTAGTAAATTCACCAAACTGATCGACTCGAGATGAGAGTGAGCTAAAACACACAGATTAAAAAGAGGACTGGATCGATCTATAAATGACAGTGTACATTTAAAAACAAAGATTTTCCAGGGGACAGTCTCTGTAGTAGACATTAAAGCAAAGAACCTTCCCTTACAATATTACACCCCTTAGTGGAGTATCACAAATGCAACCACAGATCTAACTACTGTAATAATTTCATTCTGACACCACCAGCTGCCTTGGGGTGAGCCTGGAACTCCAGTCCTGATTCTGCACTTTTGATATCCCGACACGAACAGTGAAGTTAGGCAGCAAAAGATGAAACTCAAGAGGCTTGGGGTATTCCACACAGCCCCCCAAAAAACAACGTTCTCATAATGCCCCCCCCACCATGATTCTCCCAAAATAAGCAGCATCAGGAATTCCCATACCCTGCCACAACCAGAAAAAATGAGGAAGGTACTAGATCCTAAAAGTCACTCACCAACTTCTGAAACTAAGAAATCAGTTTTATCAGACACTAAGGAAATCCCAGGCAAGTCTAAAATTTCAGACACATACACACACACACACACACACACACACAATACACTTACAGAGTCAGTTAATGAAATGTCATCTGAAAAGGTAAAAGAAAAAGAGACTTAAGGTCAGCCGAAATCTACTATAAGATGATGCTGTATTTGAAGAAATAACCCAAATTCATGAATTTATGCCATTAAATCCCATTTCTAAAAAAAATAAACAAATCCATTTGGAGTTAAAAAAAAAATGCATTGCTCTGGTCATTATAAAATCAGGGCTAGACAAAATCATTAAATGGTTAACCCTGTTTTCTATAATTTGATTAGAGGTGAAAATCTGAGGTTCAGTAATTACTCACTGATTACTTCTACTAAGAAAGGACATTGGGTTTTGTGCTGAGTTGAAGAAACTATCATGTAGTCTTCTGTCTTCAGGAAGCTGACAACTTGGAAAGATGAAATACTTATAAATAAAAATACACATCACAATTCCCAATCAGTAGCAGGATAAGACATACATTAGAAGTAAACTCTTCACGTTAGGAACCACTCTAATTTAGTAAAGATGAATTTAACTAGGGTGGGAAACACATTCTAAGCAGAATAAAGGATGAGAACTAAGTTACAGGGAAATGGCCAGGGACAACTCAGGTGACCATAGGGGACTAGCAGCAGATGGCATGTACTGAGCCCTGACATGTAGACACAGTGCTGCTTGCCTGTGTCCTCCGATGGAGACTGTAAAAAAATCTTTGAAGGTAGATCTTATTAGCTCTATTTCACAGAGTTTGAGTAATCTGCCTTAGGTGAAACAACTCATCAGTACCAGAGCTGAGATTCAAAGCCAGGACTGTGCATTCTAAAGTTCACGCTCTTAACCAATTATGCAACACCCACACACCAGCCTGGGCCAGAGAAGAGAAACGAGAGAGCAGAGTTGTGAGTGTGAGTTTGAAAATGTACACTAGACTGTAAGCTTCCTAACAGCACTATCATGGTTTTACAGCACTCGGTGAATATTTCTTAAATGATTCTGCAGAGTAGACAATGAGCAATCCTAAAATACGCTGACCTGAAGAAACAGAAAACTCTGGGCTACTTGAAGACATCCCTTGGCAAAGAAGAAGTCAAACACTCTCTCTCCATACATGACATGATACTGTATGTGGAAAACCCAAAAGACTCTACCCCCAAATTACTAGAACTCACACAGCAATTCAGTAATGTGTGGGGCACCTGAGGGGCTCAGTCATTAAGTGTCTGTCTTCAGCTCAGATCAGATCCCAGGGTCCTGGGATCAAGCCTCGCATCGGGCTCCCTGCTCAGCAGGAAACCTGCTTCTCCCTCTCATACTCTCCCTGCTTGTATTCCCTCTCTTGCTGTCTCTCTCTCTCTCTCTGCCACATAAATAAATAAAATCTTTAAAAAAAAAATCTAGCAATGGGACAGGATACAAAATCAGTGCACAGAAATGAGTTTCTTTCCTATACACTAACAATGTAACTGTAGAAAGAGGAATTAGGGAATCAATTTCATTTACAATACCGCCAAAAACCGTAAGATACCGTAGAATAAACCTAACCAAAGAGGTAAAGAATCTAAACTCTAGAAACTACAGAAAACTTATGAAAGAAATTGAAGAAGACACAAAAAGATGGAAAAACATTCCATGCTCATGGATCAGAAGAATAAACATTGTTAAAATGTCTATCCTGCCCAGAGCAAACCTATACTTTCAACGCCGTCCCAATCAAAATACCAATGGCATTTTTCCAGTGCTGGAACAAACAATCCTAAAATTTGTATGGACCAGAAAAGACCCTGAATCGCCAAGGAAATGTTGAAAAAGAAAAACAAAGCTGGGGGCATCATGTTGCCTGATTTTAAGCTATATTACAAAGCTGTGATCACCAAGGTAGCATGATACTTGCACAAAAACAGACACATAGACCAGGGGAACAGAATAGAGAGCCCCAGTGACCCTCAACTCTATGGTCAACTTACCTTCAACAAATCAGGAAAAATAACCAATGGAAAAAAGACAGTCTCTTCAATAAATGGTGCTGGGAAAACTGGACAGCTATATACAGAAGAATGAAACTCAACCATCCACTTATACACAAAGATAAACTCGAAATGGATGAAAGACTTCAATGAGACAGGAATCCATCAAAATCCTAGAGGAGAATATAGGCAATAACCTCTTTGACAGTGGCCAGAGCAAATTCTTTCAAGACACATCTCCAAAGTCAAGGGAAACAAAAGCGAAATGAACTTTTGGGACTTCATCAAGATAAAAAGCTTCTGCACAGCAAACAGTCAACAAAACAGAGAGGCAACCTATGGAATGGGAAAAGATATTTGCAAATGACATATCAGATAAAGGGCTGGTATCCAAGATCTATAAAGAAGTTCTCAAACTCAACATCCAAAAAACAAATAATCAAGTCAAAAAATGGGCAGAAGACATGAACAAACACTTCTCCAAAGAAGACATACAAATGGCTAACAGACACATGAAAAAAGGTTCAGCATCATTAGCCATCAGGGAAATTCAAATCAAAACCACAGTGAGACATCACCTTATACCAGTTAGTATGGCAAAAATTGACAAGGCAAGAAACAACAAATGTTGGAGACGTTCTAGAGAAAGGGGAACCCTCTTACACCATTGGTGGGAATGCAAGTTGATACAGCCACTTTGGAAAACAGTGTGGAGGTTCCTCGAAAACTTAAAAATAGAGTTATCCTATGACCCAACAATTGCACTACTGAGTATTTGCCCCAAAGACAGAGATGTGGTGAAAAGAAGGGGCACATGCATCCCAGTGTTCATAACAGCAATGTCCACAATAGCCAAACTGTGGAAAGAGCTGAAATGCCCTTCAACAGATGAATGGATAAAGAAGATGTGGTCCATATGTAAAATGGAATATTACGCAGCCATCAGAAAGGATGAATACTCAACTTTTGCATCAACACGGATGGGACTAAAGGAGATTATGCTGAGTGAAGTAAGACAAGCAGAGAAAGTCAATTATCAGATGATTTCACTTATTTGTGGAACCTAAGGAATAACATGGAGGACATTAGGAGAAGGAAGGGAAAAATGAAGGGAGGGAAATCAGAAGGGGGATAAACCATGAGAGAGTATGGACTCTGAGAAACAAACTGAGGGTTTTAAAAGGGAGGGGGTGAAAAAAAGAAGGGAGGGCGTGGAGGGTTAGGGTAACCCGGTGACGGGTATTGAGGGCACAGATTGCATGGAGCACTGGGTGTTATACACAAACAATGAATCAGGGAACACTGCATCAAAAACTAATGAGGTACTGTATGGTGACTAACATAACATAATAAAAAAATAAACAAACATCCCAAGTACCTTCTTTTTAGAGGATTCCATTAATCCACATTTAGAAACACTTTCAGTAAAATTTTATCCAAATTATAAATTCATAAAATATTAAGAGTATATTCCATGTTTTAGATTCTTCCCCTTTATACCCAACAAATACAGAAGCCTAGTATTTAGGTATTACAGTAACTGCATCTCTATATTCAAATCTCAGTTTTAAGACTTCCAAGAATCTATCACTCTCTTTTCATCTCAATTACCCTCTTAACATTTGTATTTTTCCTTCCAACCAGTAGGTACGTTGGCAGATCAGGAATAGAGTTCACTCTAAAGTAAATGATTTAGATCTCCACCCCCCCAAAACAAAACCCTTCCTTCATTTAATAGAGAGCAAATTCAATTTAACGCATTGTATTCGGAGTCTCCCAATTCAGATGAAATCGTAGCATTAAATTAAATAAAAAGAAATCATAAAGACTAAGAATGAGGAACTTCTAGGCAAAAATGCAAGAGCTAACTAATATTTCATCATACCTTTGTTTATCATATCTCTTTTTATTGAAGGTGAAGATAAATCCAAAGGGAACAGTTTTACAAGAAGGGTTTGTCCACGGGGACTTACCTTGTTAAGAGCAAATGACAAATGGTTTTCCCCTATAGGAAACCGACTCCTGTTTTATATAAATGTATCCTTTCAGATTTGGTACAACAAATGAGGCTGGTAAGAGCATCAGGTTGCTGCTTGAAAGTTTGGCTATTTGTCATTTTCTTGATCTCTCTTGGATGGATGGTGTCAAATAATCAGCAGGGTTAGTGCTCAGATCGTGCATCTTTACCACAAAATAGGGTACCAAAACTAAGTTCAAGTGGGACCTCACAGATGTACTTACATAACACACACACACACACACACACACACACACACGATAAAATAAGGCAAAATCTTGGTCATTACTTATTCCTTCCAGTCTCCTACTATTCATCAGTAAGCAACATATCCCTCCAAAAATTCAGATTAAGGAAATGAGAAGTCATACAGTAACATGACTGCTGGTGCGGCTTCCGGTTGCTATGGAATAAAGGGCAGTCCCTGCACATTCTCATTCTGTTGGCTCTCTCACTGAGCACTGCGACACCTTGACAGCCCAGCCGGGCAGGTCTCAGCTTGTACCACCGGCAGCAGCTGCCAGCATTTTACTTTTGTTCTGTAGGAGTGACCTACAGGAACAAATGTTTCAGTTTTTAAAATTAATAATTTACCGCTTTTTACAAAGATCGTTAGGATGACCAGTAACCTCGTTACCCTCATCAAGAAAGCAGAGGTGCAAGTCCAGTGTGAGACTTACACAAATATACTGATTATGACATACGTCACTAATACTCAGCAAGGAGAAATCCAAATGTGTAGAACATTCTGTTTTTAAAAATCTAGCAAAAATGGTATTTTCCCTTAATATTCAGCCTATTTATGATTTGGAAAAATATTTTAACATTTGATATCTATGTCGTTCCAAAACAAAGCAATTAAAGAATGGATTGTATGCCAACACTTACAGTTGGAAATAATAAAAAATTAAGATATGTATTCAAACCTTATGGGATTATAAAACTTTAATCTGCTTTTTCTACAAAAAAATAAAATTAGCGTGGGGGGGATTGGCCTACCTAACCTCTGAAGTCTGTTCCAACTGGAAATTTCTTATTCTAAAATAAAACATCCTAATTCTGCCTGCTGGAATCACACATATTTGTGCCATTTGGAAGCATGTGTGTAGCTCTAATGACGAACTTTTTCACCTGTTTAATCTTTACTCTAGCACCCCAGATGCCCCCCTTGGTCAGCTGTGCAGAGCCAGACATAGTTAAGGCTCAACGGAAGAAGTCAGTAGGACAGTTAAGTAGAAACAGGGAGAGAGGCTGAAGTTGGGCCCAAGGGAGGAAGACACTTATCACAGGGGGTCTGAGGTTCCAGCTCCAGACCCAAAAGCTTAACTGGTCTGCACTCAGGGTCAAGTCCTGAAATAACAATTCTCGGATAAAGCTTTTCTGTACAAGGTGTTCTTCCAAACTAGAATATTAAGTTGTTTGCTCTTGAGGAGTTACTCCAATACAAAGTAAGTCGACCATTATTACATTTTTCACATTGGAAATGGCTTGTTTTTAAATTGCGTCATAGGACATAAATGGAGTAGTCACATTTTTAAAACTTGTAAACGCTAGAACAAAATTACCAGTGCTTTTAGTGACACTATATTGAATGTAAAATAACAAAAAGCCAAATAAAATTATACTTTGATTCTGAGGTATCTAAAAAGCACAGAAAACGTTATTACAAATAATGTTTACACTGATGTTGCATTAAGTTCGTAATAAAATCTTCTGTGTAAGTACCAGTGAAATTAACGTGTATTCCATCATTTGTTTTGCAGGGTTCCACTTATGCTTTGTTCAAACACTAGCTGATTAAGCTTTATACTGGCATTCTCTTATATACATCACATCTTCTATCTACCTTTGGAAAGCTTAAATATGTGAGAATCTAGTAATTTAAATGTTATTAGAATCTATAACTTAGATGTTTCTTAATGGCAGAAAGAATTAACTATAACCCTTTGCAAAAAGAAATCGTAGTTTAGTTACGGGATAAGATGATTTAATTAGTGCATCCCTCTCTATATATTATATCACTTTACCATTCTGTCTGTCTGGCTAGCAGTCACCCATAGCAGAAATATTTTAAAAGACTGCCAATATATTTTATTAAGTCATGTACTTTTCTACGGAACCTTTGGTCTTTTTTTTTTTTTTTGCTTAAGAGGGAATAAAGAGAGGGGGAGGCAGGAGAAGAGGCAAAGAGAGAACCTTAGGGAGGCTCCACACACAGCACAGAGCCCAACTCGGGGCTGGATATCACGACGCTGATACCATGACCTGAGCCGGTATCAACAGTTGGATGCTTAATCAGCTGAGCCACCCAGGCGCCTCTCTCTGGTACTTTTTGGATCAGACAGAAGTTTAGCAATTAAAGTTACATAACCAAAGAAGGCAGGCCTTATTTAATGTAATGAATTTACTTCTTCATGCCTTATTCATTTAATTAAATTTAAACAACAAGAAAACATCAGCTTTCAAATAAAGAGATTTAGGTCTACATCTTGTGTTGTTTATTAAAATGCCATTAATCATTGTTGGTTACACATATTAGTCTGCTCATTACAAAATAATTTCCAACATGAATAATGGATTTTTTTTTTGCTATAGAAAATAAGCTTCTTTCATACCTGACCTCAGTCAAATAAAAAAACTAAGGAGCCCTCTTCATTCCCTGAGGCAGTGAATCAGAAGATATTAAACTGCTTTGAATGGTGGCCTAAGTTATCGGTATATTAGCTCTCACCAATGGATGTCTCTCTCTTTTTATTCCATTATGTCCCGTAACCGCGCTGCTACCTATGACTGGAATATCCTAGTAGTTGGTTCTCTTCCCTGATCAACTTACAGATGGTTCTGACAGTTCATCCAAATCTACACAGGTTACACACAGGTTACAAGAAGAATGTACAAAAGATTAACACCATTTCACCTCTGAGAGGTGCATCTCACACAGCTGTCTTCCTGTGTCCTGCAAACACGAGCCGCTGTCCTTGCGTTTGCTCCCTTTTGTACCGACAGGTCAGATTTCAAGTAGGAGAGCCTGGAATTACTAAGCAAAACACCTGACAAATAACTGAGAACAAAATCCCTGATTTAGAAATGTTATTCTGAGAAGAAACGACATGAGGACTGAGGAAGATCAATCACTCTCAACCATTCTGTCTTTGAAACAACGTAAGCATTGTTTCAACCTCCAATGAGTCTTTCTTAACATTAAATTTAAATTTTTTCAGAATAAGGAAGGATTCAAATTTATTTCAATAAACAAATATTTCAAAGTATATAGCTGTAAGAACAACAGGAGTATGAATTGTTAAATATGTGTGTTGGGCACATGGGGGGGTTATTCTACTGTTCTGTCTACTTCAATGTAAGTTTTAAAAATTCCAAAATAAGGAAGTTTTAAGACTATATACATTTATGGCATACAGTTTTCAATTGTTTTTTTTTTTTTTTCAAGATTTTATTTATTTGAGATAAAGCAAGAGCAAGCGAGATACAGACAGAGAGAGAGAAGGGGCACACAAGCAGGGGTTTGGGGCAGAGGAAGAAGGAGAAGCAGGCTCCACACGGAGCAGGGAGCCCAACTCAGGGATCCATCCCAGGACCCCAGGATCATGATTTGAGCTGAAGGCAGATGCTTAACCAACTGAGCTACCCAGGCACCCTGGTATACAGTTTTCCACTATATACTGGCTTCCCAAATGTAAACTGCTTTAGATATCAGATAAGCTAATGAGATCCCAGTTGAATATATTAATTTTGTATATTTCATATACTACTATTATATAACTTTGTAATAATAAAATAACTACAAGGAAACTCCAATGCAACATCTCAACTTAATGCTTTTCTATATACAACGCTAAGTAAAAGTTAAACCCCAAGCAATAACAGTTAAAGGTCCCACAGCCTTACTATAAATATTTTCAACAAAATATTAAAAACATTTTCAACAAAGTACAAGCATCCCCTATTAGTCAAAATCACAATAGGGCAAAAAAACAACAATCGTGCATCCAACAAATTATCTCATCAATCAAACACTGATTTACCCATTTTATTTTATTTTTTTTTAAAGATTTTATTTATTTATTTGAGAGAGAGAGAACATGAGAGGGGAGAAAGTCAGAGGGAGAAGCAGACTCCCCGCTGAGCAGAGAGCCCGATGTGGGGCTCGATCCCAGGACCCTGAGATCATGACCTGAGCCGAAAGCAGAGGCTTTAACCCACTGAGCCACCCAGGTGCCCCTCCCCATTTTATTTTTATCTCTATTTTAGAATTCTCCACTAATTGCATCTAACTATATTTCCAATATAGTTACCTTTTTCACCCTTTTTGATTCCCAAATATCATCTCTGTCATTTCTGTAGCCCTCCACAATTTCAATCCTTAAGAAATATGTTCACCCAACTGGGAATATGTAATTTTGGTCTAATACCTTATTTTTCCCTTATCTTTCAAAATAGTCCCTAAAACCCAATGAAACCCTGAGTCTTCAGGATTCCTAAACTAACCAAAACAGTACAGGCATTAAATACAAATTGATATAAATCCTTTAATTCCTCATCCAAAAATAAAGCTAAAGGGCAACGACATAGAACTAACTACAAGCTTACAGACAAATGTACCCTATTACCTGAGGACTTTTGAATCAAATTTTCGATTTCCCCGATTCACCCTCATTCTTACCCTTTTCCTTCAGATCACGGTGTGGTTCTGGGCATTGGGTGTCATCTCTTGGTATTCTTTCTAAGGTTTATAAACCAAAAGGTAAACTGGAACTTCCAAAGCCCACGTATAGTGCGTCACAAGACTGTGCTGTGGGATTGGGAAATTCCAGACAGCAACGAAAATTACCAAAAACACAACAGAATAAGAAAGTTATAATATCCAAGCAAGAGGCTTTTATTTCAAAGTTTATCAAGGGCACCAGACTGGAGGTGAGTCAAGTTTCTGGACGGCTACTGTGACCTCCTCCCACTAATGCTCTGATCTACATCTCCAGTTCACCATCACTTGCATTTCTATCAAAACTAATAAATGCTCCAGCAGCAAGTCTAACCCCATCAAAATATTAAAATGCACCACCTTCCAATTTCAGAAACAAAATCCCACCTCACTTCCAAGCCATATGGCTCTCAAACCTTTGCTGAAATATAAAGCCACATCTATTATAGAGTGCTACTCATTCAACATCATTTAAAAGGTTTTAAATTTCAAAACTCGGCAGACTTCTAAAAATAAAGGAACAGATCAAATGTTGATCCAGCAGTATAATATCTTAATCTACTGTAATTGGAATGAATTACAATTTTTGTCTTTAACTGTAATGAATTCAACTTCAGCATTTCTGGTCTTTGTTAACTAATGGTAGCCTCTAAAAATCTTCATAAAATGTAAAGCACTATTGAAAATTGTTCCCCAAATCACACAAAGGTCATTCAAAGAACTTAAGTCAAATATTTCCCTCAATTTTCTCTGCCTCAAGGAAACAGCACTAGAGTGGTTCCCAATATTGTTACAAGACACATATAATGCAAACACTAGTGAGCAAATGTCGTACTGACCAAAGTTCTGAAACACCAAGCAAAACACACATTAAAATGACTTTCTAAAGACCTACACATATACAAACACAAATGTACACAAAACACAATATATATGCTAACTTCCATTTTTCTTAATATATGTCCACCCTAAAAATATAAAATGATTTGCTAAGCAAAATGTTTTAAAATGTCATTTAGAGGCATGCAATATGGCCTTGTTATAAAACAAAGAATTCTAACTTTATCTGTGCCTGTGTATTAGTTTCTTCCTGTTGGGCTTTCATTATGGCACATCAAAAAATATAGTGTACATTTAAAATGGTAAAGGTGATTTTAAGACCACTAGGAGAGCATCTTTTTCATGTGTTTTTTAATAATGACCTTTACACTGACACTTCATTAAAACTCATCTCCACAACTGTCATCAGACATAATCAGATGCCAATCAGTGAAAGCCTGATGTGACAGAGTATACTCTTTGGTTTTTTAAAATGTCAACCTAAATAGGAGCAGGGGGAAAAAAACCAAGGTTCTACTGCAAAAAAGAACAAAAACAAAAACAAAACAAAACAAAACAAAAAAAACCATCCACAAAACAATCTACCCAAAGTAAATGGAGAGAGGGGGATCTGAAACGTCATTTCCATTATCTGGCACACAAATTAGATTTTCATAATACTCTTTTCTTTTATTCCTACCTTTCTAAAAAAAAAAACTGTGCATGACCAAATCACAGTATAGGCTCCTTAGAAGAATACTATTGCACATCTACTAATGCACTAAGGGACAGGCATATACAGAGACAGGAAGTCTTTAGGGAGAAAAG
>CM053615.1:5022481-5062680 GCA_028646535.1 Procyon lotor | reverse complement strand
CAGCAGGGGGACTGCAGGGGTGTGGCGTGAGGGGTACTTTCTGCGAGGCGAGAGCCGCCAGCCCCGGCAGCCAGTTTCGTGCAAAGAAGCCCCAGAGCCGCGAGAGGGTAACGAGTAACCCGGGAGAGGGGGTGTTGAGGCGATTCCAGACAGTTCGTGGGGAGACCAACTACGGCGGGGAAAGAATCCACTTTGAAGAGCGGCCTCCTCCCCCACTCCTGGCCTTGAACGTCATTTCCGGGGCGGGGCGAGCGGAGAGTCCCGGATGTGCCGCCGCTTCGCTCGTCTTTTTTTTTTTTTTTCTTTTTCCTCTTTTTTTTTTTTTTCCCCCCCTTCGTTTCTGCGGCGCCGGCGGTGTTCCCACTTGCATCCGCCGGCTGGCTTGTGGCATGCCTGGGCGCTTCAGAGCTCCGGGACCCGCGCGGGACTGGAGGGTCCGAGCCGCCTGCGCCCTCCTGCTCGCGGCGCTCCGGCCCGCTCCCGCCTCCTGCGGCCCCGACTCGGAGGAGCGCGGGCGGCGGGGGTGGGAGCGAGCTGCCTCCGCCGCCATCTTAGAGCAGGCGAGCCCGGGGCGTGTGGGGGCCGCGCGCCGCCTCCCGCTGTCCGGCCGCAGCGTGGCGCGCGGACGGCCGGGGCCGAGCTCGTCCGGCCCCCGCTCGGGAGCCAGAGGCGAGGGGCTCCCTTCCCTGCCTGCGGGGCGGGCAGCCGGCGTCGCCGGAGAGCGAGAGAATGCATGGCGCTCCCCTCCAGCTTCAGGCGCTGAGGGGTGGGGTGACTCCCACCTGCCCGAGACAGCACCCCGTTCGTTTGTGGCCCCCCACCCCACCCCGAAGTGAGCCGCTCTCCCCTCCTGAAAGTTGACCGAACCGGGGGATCCGAGCTCAGCCCACTATGCTATAACCTGCCTTGCCCTCGGCCCTCCTGACAACCTGCGGTATCTGTGTTTCCGGCCGGGGAGACGAATGGCTTCCTCCGTGATGGATGCTGTTCGCGCACAACCGGCTCTCCCGAGCCCGGCCGCCCCCGGCTCCCGGTGCCAGCGCACTGGTCCAATTCTCTGCACGCAGGAGTCCTGCCGGCACATTCCCCTGGGCCCTGCCAATGCCCCAAACCTCCAACACAGGCAGCTAAGCTGCTTAGCCAAGACAATAACATTAGAAGTAGAGCCTAAGGAAGTCAGTTCTCTGGAGGCTTAATTTTTGCACCTGCAAAATAAGGGATTTGGGCCGACATAAATTCCCCGTGCTAAAATAATAATAGCGACCATTACTGAGCGCTTACGCTGCCCCGGACATTGTGCTTAGCGTTTTACATACATTATCTCATTTAATCCTCCGCAGCACCACTATTAGGTATGAAATACTCTCATTTTGGGGAAAACAGGCACAGAGTCTTTAAATAGCCGGTGGTTTTATTTTACTGCTCCGTGTCCTGGAATATTAGATAAGGGTATTTTAGGAAGCAACTATTGAAACAATAGATTGAAGAAAGTGATGTTGCCCTAGGTAATCTCATAACGACTCACAGAGGCTTACACTAATGTGTTATAATGTAACAGTGAACAGGCGAGCATAGTGCTAAAGCTAAAAGGTTTCAGGACTCACTCACTGGTACTAGACCCTTTGAGTCCGAGGCAAATGACAATGCGGTGACCAATAGTTGCTAACCGCTCCAAATGTAGAATAATAGTTTGGACATACGCATGGAAAATAGGTATGCATTCCAGCTGTGTGAAAACTGGTAATCATTCTGAATATTCATTTTATTGTATTTACAAATCAAAGTCCTCTGTTCTTGTAGTGTGTGCAAGAACATCCCACAGCACTGAAGACCTTTGCTTTTTTAGTTGAATTGCTCGTTACAGTTTGCCTGTCCCTTCCCTTGCTGGAGGCTCTTGCTTCCTACTGCTGTCAGAGAGCACAGTTCCTGTGTCCTCCCCACCCTTTTAATTGACTGCTTTCAATCTGCAGGCGAGAAAACCGCATAATGAAGCTTGTGCACAACTGTGTCCCAAGAGTATAATAAATAGGTACTTTGAGGAACTCTTAGAAAAAGTGTGTGACCTTTATGTGAGGACATTGTAACACCAGCCTTAAGCTGCTTAGAGACTGTTTTTTGTGTTTGTTGTGTTTTTTTGGTGTTTTTTGGTGTTTTGTTTTGGGTTTTTTTTTTTTACCATATTTCTTGATGTGACCTTTTCCTGAATTAGGAATAAATTTCTTTTAAGCGAGTTCTTCCAAAGTTAGGATTTAGACTACTTTTCACTGTTTTAAGATAATTGATGGTAGGGCTTCTAACACCATAGTGAGGTTACCATAATATGAAATTTTCAGTGTTACTGCCACACTGAATCAGTTAACCAAGCTACCAGTTCAAGCTCTAGATTCAGAAACAGGCTGGATTATATATGTATGTATTGTTTTGTGCTATAACTAGTTATGAAAGGACCCAGAAATTCCTTTACCTCTAGTCAGTTTCTGATAGGATCTCCTCTTTGGTCATTTTTAAGCACAGTTGCAATTTCACAATATGTTGTACATATATTTCAGAAATAAATTACATAAGTCACAGAAAAGACCCAGCCGTGTCTAGCATTTATCACCTGTTACAGGCATTACATGCTAGCCTTAAGAAAAAAACACCTAACCAAAAAAGATTTTATATTCCTTGACAAATGCAGTAAACGGCCAATGCAGTAATTGTTTGCTGAGTACAGAAAATGGGCCAGACATAGTTCTTATGTCTTATGTTTTTATGTCTTAGTTTTTACGTTGGACTGCATTTGTCAAAAATGCTCAAAGTCAGTATCTGAATTTAAAATGCTGTGTCCTTTGAACTTGGATTGTTTCTGCTCTCAGCTTGGACTGATTGGCAGAGACATCATTTAACACATTTGTATCTCTACCACTTGAAAACTATGAAGCCTGGATTATATATGGATGAATATTTTGTAAGTCACTCTTAAGGATAAATTTCCAGTATTGTCATTAGGTTATTTTCTCTTATTGCTATCTGCTGCATATTCAAGAACTAATAAATTAACATTAATGCTTGTAAAAGGAAAAGCTACTTATGAAAAAATAAAATACTGAAGAGGATAGGTTTACTCTGAAAAATTGTATGTATGAGAGTTTTGAAAATTAACATATTGGTCTGTCACAGCTTACCACAGATTTTGTGGAGAATTCTTATATGAAGCAGAAACCACTCCTGTTTCACACTTTTCATTTGATTATAATAACTTATTCACTTAAGGGACACCTAGAGTTTTAATTCTCATATGTAAAATGAATAGTTTCATTTCAACCAGTATTTTTTGAGTACTTATGATATGCAGAACCCTGGGGAATTAAACAACTAGATTACTAATTGCCTTTACTAGGTCTGAAATTCTGAAGATATATGAATAATGATAGAGGGGTGCTTGGGTGGCTCAGTTGGTTAAGCATCTGTCTTCAGCTCAGGTCATGATTCTGGGGTCCTGGGACTGAGTCCCACATCGGGGACTCCTCTCCCTCTTCTTCTGCCCCTCCCCCTCACATGCTCACTCTCAGGTTCTCAAATAAATAAAGTCTTAAAGGAAAAAAATGATAGAGACTTGTAAAGGCCAAGGTAATTCAGAACTATATACATAATTTGCCACTGTTCTCTGGAGAAACCCCAAATGAGAACCCCAAATCTACCTATCCTCACCCAAAATATATTTTGGTTTTAAAAACATTGCAATAAATAAATAAAAATAAAAACATTGCAGTATTGTTTTCTTCTGGTGGATTGGTCTTTTTTTTTTTTAAAGATTTTCTTTATCTGACAGAGAAACACAGCGAGAGAAGGAACACAAGCAGAGGGAATGGTAGCGGGAGAAGCAGGCTTCCTGCCAAGCAGGGAGCCCGATGCGGGGCTCGATGCAGGGCTCGATCCCAGGACCCTGGGATCATGACCTGGGCTAAAGGCAGATGCTTAACGACTGAGCCACCCAGGCACCCCTGGATTGGTCTTTCTAAATGTGTTTTAAATAATGCACACCAGGTATTTACTCAGCAGTCCTGAGGTATATCTTAATATCCTTACATCCATATATATAACTTGGAATTGAACTTTTACCCCAGCACAAAAAGATGATAATAGAATCATATGTTGACTAACTTTTCTCAAGACCAGAATACACACATGCAGCTTTTTCTTTCATTTAAAGCAGAATGTCACGTACAGTATTTGCAACATTAAAATCAAATAAATGAAAGGATGCTTGGGTGGCTAAGTAGCCAAGTTAGTTGGTTCCAAGCATCCAACTCTTGATTTTGGCTCAGGTCGTAATCTCATGGTTGTGAGATCAAGCCCAGCATGGGGCTCGATGTCTGTAATGGGGCTCGATGTACAGCACGGAGTCTGTAAAAGTAAATAAAATAATTGGGAACAGTCCAAATGTCTATCAGGAGGAGGATGGAAAAACAAATTGTGATTCATTCATACAACGGAATACTGCTGAGCAATGAAAAGGAACTGTCTAATGATACCTAAGACAACATGGGTGGATGAATCTCACAAACATTATGTTCAACGAAAGAAACCAGGCACAAAGTTCATGCTGTAAGAATCCATTTACAAAAAGTCCAAGAATAGGGAAAATTAATCTGTTATTTAGTATTTCTCAGAGATGGCAGGGGGGATGAGATGGGATTTATTGGAACAGCACATGGGAGGATTATCTAAAGTGATACAGAGTATTCCACACTGTCCAACGTGGTAGTGACTTAGCCTCATGGCTACTAAAATCGAATTGTAAATTAAGATTAAGTAAAATTTAAAAGCCAGTCCTGCAGTCACACTGGTGACATTTTTATTTATTTTGGGGAGGTAGCGGGCAGAGAGAATCTTAAGAAGGCTCCACGCCCAGGGCAGAGCCCAACACAGGGCTCCATCTCACAACCCTGAGATCAGGAGCTGAAATCAAGAGTCAGACGCTTAACCGACTGAGCCACCCAGGTGCCCCTCACACTGGCAACATTTAAGTACTCTGTAGCCACAGCTGGCTAGGAGCTACCAAATTGGACTGTCCAGTTACAGACGTTACTACTGCAGAATTTCTGTTAGAGTGCTGTTTGAGATTTTGGTTTAGGTAGTATTTACATGTGTGGTTACAATTGTCAAAACTGTATGCAATGCACATTATATATGTATTATACGTCAGTGATACCTGCCCCCAAACCCCAGAAATCACTGATAGACGTATTTATTATGGTATCACCTCCCCAGCTGAACCCACTTTTTCCTTAATATTTCATTCAGCACTACATAGAAAAGGATAAGTAATAGATAGTAAAGTCATCCTTGGCAAATCTTCAAAAATGTGTTAAATGTGACCATACAGTAGATAATGTTGATTCACTGGTCAAAGAAATGAGTTCTGCTGCGTTAAGATCCTGAATATACCTAGAAACCAAAGGAATTACTTTTGAGGGCTTAAGTCAATGCTAGATGATTAAAGAGATTGTTTTCCCTATTTCTCTGCTGGAATGGAAGTAACCTTAAACATGTTGGATGTCGTATAATCTTATTCTGAGGTAACACTAGGAGTATTTGAGAGATTTTGATGCTAACTCCATGACGAGGTTGAGAAAGTCATGTAAACTCTCTAGGTAACAGTTAAGCCTCGATGCTTTTGAAGATGCAAGAAAATATGTGTAAATCAAGGATTAAAGAGTGAATGATCTCAATTCTAAAATTCTAATGTTCACGGATTTTCAGACATGGCACACCAGGTGAATTGGTTCAGAATTCTAAACATAAATGTTCTTGTCATACTTTTATGAAATTAGGAAATTGGGGGGGGCGAGGAAATACTTCCTATAAATTTAATAGCTACTTCCATCATTTTTTAACTTTGTGAACTGCAGGTATATTTTTACAAGATAATGAGTTTGAACTGTATTAGAGATTAATTCTTATAACTTAATCAGCAATTAATGTCAGCAATACATGCCAAAAAGTATTCTTTTTACTCAATTATTATCAAAAGTTCTTTATCAAAAATGTGATTTAATTTGATCCAGTCTTTAACTGGCAAAGAAATGGTTTTTATTTTTTTATTTTTTTTTTATTTTTTAAAGATTTTTTATTTATCTGACAGAGAGAAACACAGCGAGAGAGGGAACACAAGCAGAGGGAATGGTACCGGAGAAGCAGGCTTCCCGCCGAGCGGAGAGCCCGATGCAGGGCTCGATCCCAAGACCCTGGGATCATGACCTGGGCCAAAGGCAGACGCTTAACGACTGAGCCACCCAGGCACTCCAAGAAATGCTTTTTAAGTTGGTTCTTTCTCTCCCTTTATTTTTTTCCCCCTTTAATGTAAGGTACATTCTGGAAAAAAAACATCTCCCATGTTCCTGTAGGACCATTATTCCTATTTAAATATACTCAAAGTATTCTCCCACTGGAAAATGTCAAATATCTCACCCTCTCCCCGACCAACATCACAATACATTATAAAACCTACATTTAAGTAGTTTTTTAATCCTTCTGTCAACAGTTAAAACATATCACTGAATTTTTTTCACCCTTATATTTTTTTACCAACTTACCTCAGCCACTAATAAGGAAAAAATAGACCACTTAGTCAAATTAAATGAATGTGTCTCTTGATGCCATTTTGTTTTGTTTTAAAAAGAGAATTCCAAAAATTTTGTTTTGTTTTGTTTACAAACATTTTCATTTTGAAGGACAGGGAACACAAAAATATACATTGTATAGTGGAATGTTTAAAATACTTGCTTCCAATCATTATTTGAAATTTTAGCTAGAATTTTCCCCCATAAAAGAGATTAAAGTCATTTTTAAGACTCCTAGATCTGGCTTAATGTATGAAAGTACCTACTAGAATTTGGTATTGGAGACCTCCAGCCCACATCATATCAAACATAGTAAAATGTACTGTGGCACTCATGTGCCACATAAAATATACATAATTAAGAATTGAGTTACAAATGACATAATAGTTTGTTGGCATCTAATTATTTGTTCATCTTGATTGGCAGCTTTCTTTTCATATTTTGAAGTCAGCTTTTTTTTAAAGACCAACATTTTTGAGAAGCTTGGAAAATATGTAACTCCTGAATATAGTGCTGCATAAATAAAATGACCCTGAAATATAGCAGGGAAATGGAATTTAAAACAATTTATCTCTTAATTTATTTTTTGTTCTTTCTCTGGGAGGTAGAGGAAGTGTTAATTAACCAAAAAAAAAAAAAAAAAAAAGGAAATCCACTGAGATAATAGAATTATAGTAAACTTCAAATACTGGTTTCATAAAGATGAGAAAAAAATGAATGTGATCAAGAAATAGAAAAATTATTTTCTAAGATGACTTAAGTGTGTTTGAACTCGGTACCCTAATTTGCCCCTACAATCTTTACTTCATTATAAAATTACACATAAAAATCAAGACAATTGGATTTACATTGTCAGGATATCCTATTTGTAGCTTTAGATGTGTGACACAATAATTATAGACTTCTTGTTAAATGTGATATCATCCTTCACCCACAAGAAGTAACCCTTAAAGAAAGAACACTAATTTGGTTGAAGATTGATGAAAGACAAGAAATATGAATGTGAATAATTTAAAACAATATATAAAAATCTGACAAGGGATTTTTCATAAGGTTAAACATGCCTATTTTTGAAAGTGAATAATTTTTTTTTAAGATTAAGTTCTTCCTGAAATCAAATCAAAAAGATAAAAACTAAAAACCACATAAAATAACCATGTCATTTTCTTTCCAGTCAGTACTGATTCAGCCACCCAACAATGTGATACAAAGCACTATGTTTCTGGAACAACCAGAAACTACAATAGCTTCTAAGGAACCAGCTAACTGAATGATCATGAACAAGATCTAAAATGCAGCCTTATCTGAGTAGGAGTTCCCACTGCTGAGGCAAGCTCACTTTCTTGGGAAACTAGGGGAGTATCCGATACAATTCTTATAAGAAAGTTTTTAAGCCAACTTGGTTGTGTAATCAAAACATTACAACGTATCGGCATTTCTTGAAAATAAAAACAACTTCTATATTGGGCAGTCATCTTTGAGAAAGAAATATCCTAAAAGTTTATCGTAGACTTCCAAAGATATAACGCTTACCTGTCAGAAACCAGTAAGGTAGTGTGGGAGTTGTAACACTTTTGAAAAGGAAGTCAACATGAACTGAAATATCTCACAAACACTCTTCATCCAATGCCAACGATAATGAATCAATGTGAAGGTGAGAGAATAGAAAAATGGAACCAGAAAATATAATCAACTGAGGTGTTTTGGGGGTTTTTGTGTGTTTTTGTGGAGTTTTTTGTTTTTCGTATTGTGGATTGTGAGTTGATTTGCTCTGCTTGTCTTTTTTTTGTTTGTGGAGAAGGAACCAACAAGAAAGGATGAGGGAAGTAATGGTTGTAGAAGCAAACATAGCTAAGACTTGCATTAACGCTCTAACTAGGAATAGTGAGAGATACGTTCTGAAAACTGGTAGACAATATGTGATCATACTGAGCATAAAAATACCCAGTTCCCAGATATTTATTGAGAGTGTCCTCTATATGCTACAGGAGTTGCCACAGGCACTTTGGGGAGCCTGGGGGGGTGGGTTGGGGAACAGCAGGGAGGGAACAAAGAAGAAAACAAGATAGAGAAGAACTAAAAGTCAAAGTTCCTCCCTATACTAGGTATCTTTTATTCCCAGATTCACTCATTCTCTACTTGTCTTTGCCCTCCTTTCTAAAGGCTGACCTTCATGGACCACCTCATTGGATTCCCATGCTTTCTGGTCTCCACGAGTGGGCAGCACGGACAGGAGACTGGAGTCAGGGAAGAAGGAGAGTGAGGTTTGGATATTAGTACGCTGTTTCCCTCCCTCCATTGTTGCTTCAGAAATAACTGTATCCCTGGACTGAAGGTTCTGATAAAGGCTCCTTCCCCCTCATGCCTTTGGGTTTAGGGGCCGTAACAGCCCCATGGCTCCCTGGGTTGATCTGTCGTCCATTTGGCTCCCCTACACCTGCCAGGCCCTCTGCACTTTGTATCTCCTCAGAGTTGCCCTCTTTCTCCTTTGTCATCTGTTTCTTCTTGGGACTTTGATGCCACCATATAGGATCACAGACTATGGGGACACTTGGGGGGCTCAGTTGGTTAAGCATCTGCCTTCAGCTCAGGTCATGATCCTGGAGTCCCGGGATTGGGCTCCCTGTGCAGCAGGGAGTCTACTCCCTCTGCCCCAACCCCCCTATCATTCTGTCTCTCTCTCTCTTAAATGAATAAATAAATAAAATCTTAAAAAAAAAAAAAAAAAAAACTCAGACTATGTATTCCTCTGCTAGAGTCTCCATAACAACGTACCACAGACTTTAACAGAAACTTATTTTCCCAAAATTCTGCAGGTTAGAAGTTGGGAGATCGGGATGTTGGTAGGGTGGTTTCTTCTGAGGCCTCCCCTTGGCTTGTAGATGGCCATCCTCTTGCGTCCTCATGGGGCTTTCCTCTGAGTGTGTTCATGTCCTAATCTTTCTTTACAAGTGTACCGGGGATAGGGGTAGGGCTCATCCTAACGAACTCATGCCGACAAAAGAGACTGTCCCCATATGCAGTCCCTTCTGAGGTACTGGGGGTCAGGGGTGGTTCCGTATATGAATGGGGGGGGGGAGATGATTCACTACGTAAAAGACTTGTTGAAAACGGAAGACATGGAATAAATGAGAAAATAATCTCAAGACTTTGAGTAGAGTATAAATGTAAGAAAAGGATACTATGACACTTAACTCTGAGCAGAACATTAGAAAGGGAAAAGCAAGCGGGGTGGGGGGGGGAATGAACACAGTTTTATAAATGCAAATCTCAGTAGCACGTTACAGTGGAGATACCCATACGGGAACCACAGGAGCTAGGAAGAACCATCAGGTCTGGAGACTGAGCTGGGAGCCTTCTACGTAACAAAGTAACAATCATAGCTAACATTTAGGAGGCACTGGACAGACCGCTAGTCATTTTTTCCCCTTCCTCTCATAGCAGAATTTCTCCTGTTTTTCCTGGACCCTTTCCACAAAATGACCTTTCGGACCTCCTTTCCCAGCCTTACTTGAAGCTAGGTGAGGACTGGTAACTAAGTTCTGATCAGTGGGATGTAATCAGGACTGTTCAGAGGGCCCCGTCTAAGAAATCGTCACCTTGTTTGCTTTGCCCCTTCATCCTTTCATTCCCTTGTCTGTCCAGGGGCTCAGAACTAGAGTGCCGCGAACTTGGACCCCGCCAAGCGCAGGACCATAACAGAATCGCAGACTAAGTCCCTACTGATTGAGAGACCTCTAGACCACCCTCTATTATCTTTGTATATGGGAGAAAAAAAAAATCATAGCCATCTCGTTTTCCGTCTCCCAGCTGAAATGAATCCTAATTAGTACAAGCATTTTCTAGGAGCTAGGTACCCTTCTCAGTTTTTTACATGTATTATTTTAATGAATCCTGTTAACAATTCTTTATGTACATACTATTATTATCCTCCATAAGGATACAGGGATTAAGTAATTTTCCCTAAACAACACACCTGCAGAGTTTAGGATTTGAACCAGACTAAGAATCTGGTCATTGTGTTGGGCCGCCTTTCCCTAGACTGATCTTACCCCCAAAAATCCCGTTGGTGGGGAATACGGTTATTTTTGAAAGCTACAGCCTGAAGAAGAGAATCATATCTGATTTTGCAACCATGCTACACAGTCCATCAAAGGAGGGAAAGCAAACGAAATACGAAACTTTAGCAAACTTTTGTACACACCTATAATCTCATTTTCGCTGTTTATTCTCGCCTAAAATTTGCCACCGTTTTTTTGACCCACAACGTGTCTCTTTCTGAACTTCATTTTTAAAAACTTGACTTTGGAGCCTCTTGGGAAGCTCTAGAAATCTAAGATGGATTTGCTTTGTAGTTATCTGGCTGCGATCAGCCCCATAGGGCAAGAAGGTGTTTCAGATCTGCGCTACAAAGGGGCTTCCCCTTGGCCATATTCTGCCAGAGCCGTTCTCAGAGCCCCAGCTGGGATAATCTTTGGTGCGATCCAGGGGCAACTTCTGCCCTTAATTGTCAGATTCCTCTTGAGAAAGACTCAGCTCTCAGTCAGGAGTCAATCCTTATGGTGATAGTCTCTGTTGCACTCCCTTTAGCAGCAGGAGAGCTTTAAGAGTGTTACTGGGCTTTGTTAACCCCGCTCTTAGAGAAAGTGGAGAAAAAAGGATTTTAAGGGCATCTTGATTTTTTTTAATGTTTGGAAAGAGGAAAAAACTGGACCAGTGGAGATTGTTCTATTCCCTTCCCATCTGGCCACATAAAAGGCTTCAGAAAGGCCACTGGATCTACTAAGAGGATATTAACACACTATAATTCCATAAAGAAATAATGCAATAAATAAGAGAACCATTTATCCACTTGCAGTAAGAAGTTCTGAAGGCAGAACACAGAAGGCAGAGGACCTATGATGTCTCTCACACAATTTGCTTTCAGGCTATAGAGAGTACTGATCTTCAAGAATAGCTTTATTAGGATGGGATTTCAAAATGAACCCATCCCTATACCTACTGTGGTTTTTATTTATTTATTTATTTTTATTTATTTATTTATTTATTTTTATTATTTTTTTTTTAAATTTTTATTAACATATAATGTATTATTTGCCCCAGGGTACATGTCTGTGAATCTTCGGGCTTACACATTTCACAGCACTTAATAGCACATACCCTCCCCATTGTCCCCAACCCAGCCACCCTATCCCTACCCCACCACGCCCCCCGGCCACCCTCCTACTGTGGTTTTTAATTTCTACTCCTTCTAACCAATTTTTCCAGCTAACAGAGACATTTATAAAGTACATTCATACTCAGTATTATGCCATCTTGGGGTGGAAATAAATGCATGTTCCTTTTTTAAAACAGCTTTATTGAGGTATAATTCACATAGAGTAAAATTCAACCATATTAAGTGTACAATTAGTTACATTTTGGCAATGCATTCAGTCATTTGACCACGATCATAATCAAGCTATTGGACATTTCTATCACCATCAAAAGTTCCCTTGTGGTTCTTTGCAATCAATCTTTTCTCACCCCTATTCCTCACCCTAGGAAAACTTTGATCTGCGGTCACTGTGTGTCCGCACAGAGTTTACTAGAAAGTCATATAAATGAGAACATACAATATTTAAAGTTGGGTGTTTTTTTTCTTGTCTTTTTTCTATTTGGTCTGGCTTCTTGTCAGGATATTTCTGAGATTCATCCATATGTAGCGTGTGTCAGTAATTCATTTATTTCTACTCCTGAGTGGTGTTCCATTGTATGGATATATTCCAATTTGTTTTCTGATTTTTTGTTATTATAAATAATGCTACTATGAGCATTTGTGTAGAAGTGTGCTTGTGGACAGATGTTTTCATTTCACTCCAGCAGATACCGACAAGTGAAATTTCTGTGTCCGGGTAAATGTACGTTTTTTACCGTCTAAGAAATTGCTAATGCTTTCTGGAGTGTCTTTATCATTTTGTATGCCCAGCAGAAATGTGTGAGGGTTCTAGTTCTCCACATCCTTACCAACCCTTATGGCAAGAATGAAAGGATCTTTTAAATTTCAGTTAATCTAATGAATAACCTCATTGTGGTTTTAATTCTTATTTCCATAGTAACTACTCATGCTGAGCTTCTCATGTGCTTATTGTCCATTTGTATCTTTGTAAAAAGATGATGTTTTGTCTACTTCTGAGGTGCTTCTTTTCTTATGGAGTTACGAGAGTTCTAAACACTGTTTGGACGTAAGTCCCTTGTCAGATATAAATTTTGCAAGGATGGCTTTCCTTTTCACATCCTTAAAGTTATCTTTCAAAGAGCAAAAGCGTTTAATTTTGATGATGCCTTATCTACCAATATTGTATTTTATAGTTTGTGCCTTTGCTTTACCTGAGATTTTTTTTGTCTAGCCCAAAGTCCTTTTATTTTTCTCCTATTTTCCTAACAAAACTTTATTATTCTAGCTATTACGGTTAGGTCTATGAGACATTTCGAATTACTTTTTGTGTAGGATGCAATGTAAGTAAGGGTTGAGATTCACTACTTTTGCTTCTTTTCTTTTTTAAGATTTATTTATTAGAGAGAGAGAGAGAGAGCACAATCGGGAGGGGCGGCGGGAGAGAGATGCTGGAGTAGACTGCACTGAGCACAAAGCCAGATGCTGGCCTCGATCTTGACCCTGAGATCATGACCTGAGCCAAAACCAAGAGTCAGATGCTTAAATGACTGCACCACCCAGGTGCCCCAACATTGACAACTTTTCATACAGATTTCCAACTAATCCAGTACCATTTGTTTAAAAGACTATCCTTCTCCATTGAATTGTCTTTCTACCTTTGTCAGAATCGGTTGTCCATACATAGGTGGGTCTATTTTGGGATTCTCTTCTATTCCATTGGTATGTTTGTCTCTTTACCCCCATACCACATTATTTTGATTACTGTCACTTCATAGTAAATTTTGAAACCTGGTACTATTAACCTGTTATCTTCTGTTCTTTTTCAGAGTTGGTTTGGCTATTCTAGGTCCTTCGCACTTTCATATGAATTTTAGTATCAATCGGTTTCTACAAATAGACTTGCTGGGATATGGGTTAGTACTGTGTTGAATCTATAAATCAATCCAGTGAGAATTGACATCTTAATAGTATAGAGTCTTCTGACCCATGGAAAAGATATATCTCTCCTTTTACTTAGATATTCTTTAATTTCTCTCAGTAATTTTTTTGCTTGTTTTTTTTATATACAGGTCTTTCACATCTTTGTCAGATTTATCCCTAAAGATATAATAATTTTGATGCTATTATAAATGATGTTGTTTTTAAATTCCTTTTGTTCATTGCTAGCGTAGAGACTGTAACTGTTTATATTGATCTTATATCCTAATTTATTGTAAAAGTCACTTTGTCGATTCCAGGAGAGATGTGAATCAAGACCATTTTACTTCCATCCTCTCAAAAGTAGAAGGGTTCCTCTCCTAATCTCCCACCCCACTAAGCTCTCAGAGATAAACACTGTTAACAGTTTTTGGTTTTAGATCCTCTGGTAGTTCAAATTTAAATAGCATGTATTAATACTCTACAATGAAAGATGAAAAATTTACTCTATTTTCCCTTTCTTCATCCTGTTTTTCTCCTGGACTCCAAATTTTTCAAAATTACATCACACTTTTACATGGTCTAGATTTATAACTTTTTTTTTCCATTTTTGATCATATAGTGGGGTAGGTAAGCTGAATAAACATCCTCAGCAAACACCTAAAGACTCTGGATAAAGTATTTTAAAACAGCTTATTAAATTTATTGCTGAGGTGGCAAGCACGTAAGGGAAATTCTTAGACTTAGGAAAGAACCCAATCAAAAAAAGTAAAACCAGTGTTGAAAAGAGAAATCTACCGTTCCTTTGTAAGCTAGAATTTCAATTTAATGGTCATTTGGAGACTGGAGACAAAGCCTTGGACCTCATGAGATGAGAATTATAATCTGAAACCCCTCCACAGAGCCAAGACCTCAAGGCCTCACCCTCAGTGAAAATGTGAATTACGTAGAAGAAAGCCAACAGTCATATAAGAGAGAGGACGGTGAAGACATGGAGGGCTAATGGCTTAGACAAAAGAGATGATGGTCTAAAATCCTTTACAAAGTCAAGTAAAACCTTTATTTTATTTATGTAGTCACTGTTTTCAATGATTACTGATGAGCGTGGTTTCATTTTAATATCTTCTATACTTTTCAGTTCATCTTAGTCTCTGAATCCTTTTTTCCTGTGGTTATTAGATAGTGATGAATTTATGAACAGAAGAAGGAAGAGTAGCTCCCCTCACTCTCAGCTCCAACCTTCAGCTAATCCACAGACAGCCAACGTACAATAAATATCACTGGGTGTCTTGGGCATAAGGTCGACGAAAATGAATTTAAATTTAGTTAAGATGTTTTTCTGCTTGCTAATGCAATTAGTATGCCACTGTTTAATTTTTTTTTTATTTTTTGCTAGATTCAAATCTGGAATTTTAAGACACAAAAATATTGGAAAACTGTGTTTCCTTAAAAAAAAATTTTAAACCTCACTTCATATACTTTTATTTGTATGAAAAAAGGGAGAATATGGTTAAGTACCACTTTGACAAATATATTAGCAATAGTGAGTTTGTGTCAAAAACTAGGAAGGTTATAGAAAATAAAATGCAAAACAAAAATTCAGAGCTGTAATTTTTATTAAAAAGCCACAAAGCTCAATCCTTTACTCCTCAGAAATGCTGTTCCTTAATGTTCAGAGTTTGGAAACCTTTTAATTTTATAATTTCCCACAAATTGATTTATTGGTTCCATAACTTTCTTCCACAGGGTGTATAAAAATGTTCTTGATTTTTAATTTCTGTTTGTGCCGTAGTGTTTCTCCTTCTTAGGTTTGGAATTTTGTGAATTCTAAGTGGGTTTTTAAGTGAACTTGGCGGCTCTATAATTAGGCTTTTTTTTTTCCCCCTCCCTTTTCCAGTTCTGAAGCCTGCAGTTGGTTGCTTTTAAGGGAAGAAGAGTCAGTATCCTCTTCATCCATGCGTTCTCACGTTAGTGGGGTCTGAGTGCTAGACCATTCCAAACTTAATTATTTCCCAGTGGCCTCCAGAATGATTGAAAAACTGTTGCACTTCCTATTAAGAAAGTCGCCTATTATCTGGGCAACTTTTCTCCTGACGGTAGCCTCACAAGAGTTTACCCAACTTACTTTAAATTTGGGTTTTAGAAATAGTTTTATTACAGGGTTGTTTTGAGGTAATCCCTTCATCTCTCTGGGCTTCAGTGTTTGATCTATAATGATCTATAAAAGGTTTAACAATTTTTTAAATTTCAAGGAATACTCTAAAGTTGATTGCTCTAAGAAATGTAAGCAATGCAGTGACTTCAAATTTATAATTTAAAATAGGTTATTTGGTTATTGGTGAAATAATCTGAAAAAGTACCATAGTATTTAAGCTGCTGAAGAGATACAAACACACTTGAGTATGGTTTAGTTTTTGAATTTTATAATTTCAACATGCTTAAAATGTTTTGGTTTTTTTTTTTTCAAAATTTTATTTATTGGGGCACGTGTATGGCTCAGTCAGTTAAGCATCTGCCTTTGGCTCAGGTCATGATCCCAGGGGCCTGGGTTGGAGCCCCTCATTGGGCTCCCTGCTCAGTAGGGAGTCTGCTTCTCCCTCTCCCTCTGCCTACCACTCCCGCTGCTTGTGCTCTCTCATTCCCTCTCTCTCCCAAATCAATAAATAAAATCTTTTTTTTTTTTAAGATCCTGAGATCATGACCTGAGCCCAAGTCAGACACTTAACCGACTGAGCCACCCAGGCACTCCTATACTCTATTTTCTATTGGTAAAACTCAGTACAGGAATATTGCAATTGAAATACCAGAATTTGAATTTTTATTCACTCTAACCTTGTATAAAAATTTTAACAGAGTAAGATTTTGATGAAACAGCTATTCACTGGAGCAACTTTTCTCCATATCAATAGGCTTTTTGATAGCCTTTTCTCCATATCAATAGCCTTTTATTGATAAATAGGCTTTTATAGATCTATTGATCTAATGTAATAGTCTTTCATCATGGAGAGGTATGTTTGGGTGGTCCTTAATTTTTTTCTGTAGAGTTAGATGTGCCAAACTACCTCCTAAAGGCTATCGGAAAGGTTTTGAAATATCACTGAAATTTTTTAAATGTTTAGGAAAGAAATTTAGACTTACAAAATACTTTGGACTCTTTGTGCTATATAAATCCAAAGTACTATTTAAATATTCTTATCACATGTTCACTTTAACCACACTTATAGCTATGTTTCTCTTATGTTTATATCTCTCAATATGTACACTGTTATTGTGAGAGATATGTGTGTGTGTGTGTGTGTATGTATATCCTTCCTTATTAGTTAAAAATAATTTTTTTAAAAAATCAATGCAGCATACAAATTTGCGATGTTTTATGCCTATATTCATGAGGAACATGATTTTACCTTAAATGAAACTAAAACAATGCAGTAGTGAGAGGGGATGCTTTCCATTGGAATTTTGCTATATTATCTTGAAACAATAATGATAGCTAGCATTTACTGAGGATTCTCCTTGTGCCAGTTACTGCGCTGTGTATTCACTCCCCCTCACATCAACCCTAAGGGATGGGTACTATTATAAATCCCATTTGTGAATATTGAGAAAATGGGGCCCGGAGAGCTTCAGTAATTTTTCCTAGGTCATAATTTTTCCAATGTTACGGAGTCAGGATACACACACCCAGGTAAGGATACACACAGTTCATCATGCTGTCCCTCCAGGATATGGTTGATTATACAAGTTGACTAAACACAAATCATATAAATGGGTAGGCCTGCCTGAGTTAATGCTGAGTCCGGACTTTTCAAAAATGCTTTAAAAGTGCATGAACAATTACTCTTGTAACACTGAAAAAATAAACATATTTGGGGGCTAAAAAAATAAAATTGTACTAAGGTACAATAAAAAAAAAGATATGCCTGTTAATAAAGCAAAAGGTAAAGATTATGATTGCTGAAACTTTTGGTCTGGTTCAATCCATTAATCTAATGATAATCAAGTACTCTAGGATTCCATCATGCATCTCAAACCACCAGACATTAATTTTTGAAACGGAAGAATTACTTGTTTATAATAGTATATACCTCATCTGAAAGCAAGAATCACCACCTTCATAAAGCACATCCCTTTCCATATGCTCATTTAAGAATCTCAATATTCAAGAAGCCCAGACTTCTCTGCTTATTGGAATCTCTACTTAAGAATCCCACAAATGCCTTCTACTCAAAATACGCAGCATTTGCCCTTATTATTTTTATCTTAAAATTTAATTTGTTTATCCTGTATTGCTTTTCTTGATGAATGGCATCACCACTCTTCTCGTTGCCTGAGCTAGAAATCCGGTGGTCATCCTAGACTCCTCCCTATTACTTACTTCCTGGAGCCGGCGAGTCACCGGGTCCAGGAAATTCTATCTCTTCCATCCTTCCTCTCTTCACACTCCCTGTTTTTCCTTCTTCCTCACTGCCCCTGTCTTAGAACAGTCCCATCTCCCTGGAATTACTTGAGCTGACACCATCAGTGGCTTTTCTTTTATCTGATGTAGAAACTACTGCTAAAATGATTTTTTTTTTAAGATTTTATTTATTTATCTGAGAGAGAGAAAGAGAGAGCACGAACCCGGGGAGGGGCAGAGAGACGATCAGACTCCCCACTGAGCATGGAGCCCAAATGCAGAACTTGATTCCAGGACCCTGAGACCATGATCTGAGTCGAAGCAAGACACTTAGCCCATCGAGCCATTCAGGTGCACCTCGAATGATCTTGGAATAGAAATTTGATTTTATAATCTCCCCTTAAACCTCCTTAGCAAAGGTGCTTTTGTTTTCTTAATTTTTCAGATTAAGGAACTGACGTTTGGAGAGATGACTCAGCACGCACAAGGTCACATAACAATTACATCAGAGAGGAGGAAATTAAACCCAGACAGTCTGACTCTAGAGTTTCAGCTTCTCAGCCGCCATTGGCCTTTACCAATTCCCCAGACTGATTTGAGATGCCTATCCATGTGCATGTGTGTTCACACTCTCATGGCCCCATTCCTCTCTAATATAATCTTATTTATCTGTCTCTCCCAGCGGTTAAAAAGCTCCCAAAAATCAAGGGTCAAATACCTCTGACAAAAGCAGAATTTCAGTAAGCAGTAGTTTAATTAACTAATCATTACTGTCGATTAAGTCACTAGGGAGCTTAAAATTAAGGACGGTGGGTATTGAACCAAAAAAAAAAAATTCATGTCAACTAAATCTGGACTGTTGTGTTATTCTTTTGTCCTTTAAGGATATTTCTTTAGTAAAATCTGGGGTCACTCAACTAGAATGAGAATATCCTCTCACTCAGACAGTATGAGATATGGATAAAGTATCATTTTTCTTTGTTTTTATACTTTATGCAATTAACTATCTGTTTGCTTCAGGTAATCATCATCATACTACAGTTTACAAGATAATTGCTCATATATAGTATATTTAAGTTAGATGTTTTTCCCAACTCATTCTTATTTTTTTTTTTTTTAAAGATTTTATTTATTTGACAGAGAGAAACACAGCGAGAGAGGGAACACAAGCAGAGGGAGTGGTACCGGGAGAAGCAGGCTTCCTGCCAAGCAAGGAGCCCGATGTGGGGCTCGATCCCAGGACTCTGGGATCATGATCTGAGCCTAAGGCAGACGCTTAACGACTGAGCCACCCAGGTGCCCCCCAACTCATTCTTATTTTGTATCCAGCTTGATCTTCATGAACTATGATGTCTTATCCTTTATCTAAATTTTGTGTTTTGGGGTTTCAATGGAATCTAAGAGAATGGTTGACCCCTTTGACCTTAATCATGAGGGACTATATGAGACTCAGAATAATCATAGTTTGATCAAAGATGTTTTCAACCAATTGTTTCAAATTAAAAGTTTTAGGATTTTATTTCTTCCCACCAGTAAGTACCTCTCAGGCTTCTAAAGGAAGGAAAAATGGAAGGGGAGAGGGGACCTAAAAATATACTACTGGGAAGGATATACATTGTTAGTTCCAACCAGGCTTGAGGAAATTGACCATTAGTCTTGTTCAAATAGGTGCCCCCGGCCCCAAAGGAATGAAGGGAGAAGCATATCTACGTGCAAGAAAGCAGACTGTAATCTCTTCCACTCACACCTCAAGGGGCAGCAAAGTGATTTTACTATGCTCACAAAATGGTCAGAAGGAGCATGAAGACATTTCATTTCATTTGTTTCCAGATTTAATCCTGCCCAGAGCAGTCAGTATTCCTTTTTTTTTTTTCTTTTCCTTTTTAAATATGAAGAATAGGGAGTACAGATGGACAAAATAGAATATTCACCCAAACAGCTTCACAGTGCAAACACGAAGCAGAGACGTGGCTCAACCTTTTTGTGAGCTAATTATAGCGCTCCTGTTAGAAGAAGGGAGAGAAAGACATTCCATGCTGATCGGTCAAGGTCATAGATCTCACTAGGACACCTTGCTAGCTTTCGAGGTGTGAAGAGAGTGTGGGTTGGAGTAGGTCCCACCTCCACTCACAGACCTCTTCCACCTTCAAAAGTAGAGGGCAGCCTTGGGGACCCTGCCTTGGACTCCAGGGTTTTCCATCACAGCAGCTGCACCAGGGCCCATCACTGCCCCCAGAAACCCCCAGCACACTTATCCCTTATTTGGAATAAGTCTCCAAATCTTTTCCTCATCTGTCATGATAGAGCCAGAAAGGAAGACCTTGGAAGATGTGTGCAAGATGGCTGAGGAACAAGTGGAAAGAGCCTCAGTTGGGCAAGAAATAGTCATTGATTGTGTCGAACTCCTGAGAGAAGTTAGTTTATCTGATGCTGCAACTAGCTTTACCCTTCCCAACTAGGCTTCCCCAGAATTGCAATGGGCCTGCAAACCTAGAGGAAAAGCTTTCTTAGATCATTTTGTCTACATTTTGTTTCCCTTCAATCTTTTAAAAAGATTTATTTATTTATTTTTAAGATTTTATTTATTTATTTGACAGAGAGGGAGAGAGATCACAAGTAGGCAGAGAGGCAGGCAGAGAGAGGGCGAAGCAGGCTCCCCGCCAAGCAGAGAGCCTGATGCGGGGCTCGATCCCAGGCCCTTGAGATCTTGACCTGAGCTGGTGTCAAGAGTCCTCTGCTTAAAAAAAAAAAAAAAAAAGAGTCCTCTGCTTAACCAACTGAGCCTCTCAGGCACCCCTCCTTCAGTCTTTAATAAGAAGGTTTTGAATGTCTCTGTCCTGGCTCTGTTTCCTGATATTAAAGGAAGGACCACAGGTCAACTTTGGGCCAGACCGTTAAGGAGGAGCAGCTCATGTCAGAGACTAGATTTTTGTTGGTAGCAGCATTAATCAGTGACAGACATCAGTGAGAAGACGAATCTGGAGGACAGGGGGAGGAATATGCAGTCCAGTTCTCTGTTCCATAGGAGATTTCCCACTGAGTTCCAACTCTGGAAACTCTAGCTTCTATTTTATGTTTTTTTGGGGGGGAGGGGTTGTCTCCTTTAAGTTTTATTTTTATTGAGAAATATTGTATTTTTTTCCCCACCAAGATCTTATCAGGTATGCCCCTTTGTATATTTTTAAATATAAATGGGTACAATGATAGTAATCTTACAGGAGCAAAAAAATGCGGTTTCTTAAGCAGATTTCATTTTCATTGAAATATTTACAATTTTATGTACATAGTTCAAAGTTAAAATCGATGTTGGTCAAAATGCCGCATACTACACGTTGGTGAGATACAAAGTGACCTTACTGCTATCAAAATTCGGCGATAAAAATCGGCAAGATAGACAAGTACATTTAAGAAACGAGTCTTTTTTACGGTAAACAATATGAAAGTTAATCGGTAAAAATAAGTGAAATGTGTAAATGAAAATCAACTTTCACACTCAGAATTATTATGGGAGCATATAGAAAGTCAGGAGAGAACACACTTCCACAAATAAATTTTCATCTTGACTTTCCACAGCAAAAAAGCCAAAAACAAACAAATGAAAAACTACAGGAAAAAAAAAAATCTGTCTTCAAATTAAGACGTATCATATGTTAAGGTGGTCCCAAAATACAGTCTATCAAACCCATGTTGTTACAGGAGAAGACACGTGTAGGCAGAATCACAGAAAAGTTACTTCCTGAAATATCACAACAGGAGATTCCTTTAAAAGCTCAGCTTGCTTACGAATTAGAAAGAACAAGTTCCTGCCTTTCTGAAGAATTTTTGGACTTTGGGCACCAAAATCCCCCAACAGCACTAAACACCATCTCAAAATATTCCAGTAAAATAGCATAAACTCTTTGTTACAGCCTCTGAAGAAAGTTCCCTTTTTACCACTTCTGACATTCACAGTTCAAACAATTAAAAAATATATAACATTGATATTCTGTGAAGCATGTAAGTGGTAAGAAAGGAAGCATTTCCCGATGAATTTTACAGCGCACCTGAACGGAATTAGCCCTTCATTTTAAAGCTTAAATCATATCCATATGGCTTTCCAAAGACCCCAGAAGCAGAACCAAGTTGGAAATCCAGGGACACTCCGATCGACACAGATTTATGGTTAAACAGTAATTGTTCCTTTGTCTTTTATAAATCACTAACAAGAATAATACTGTTAATTAATGGTGAATCACTCTCCGGTGATCTATTCATATTCTCTGGCAGGCTGCTCTGGAGGTGGCAAGCCGCAAAGTGTTGATAACTATATTGACTCAACTTGGAAAGAGATTAAGAATCTCAGTATGACAACTAATATGTATTTTCTTGTTATAGAAACATTTCACTCTTCTGTTCAAAATCTAGCGTGGCTTACTTAGTCTTTTTATAGAGCAGCTCAACGCCCCTGCCTAACCTTTAAGGCCCTTTGTCAATTCACACCTTATGCCCCTCAATTTACTGGCTCACATTCATTCTCTCTCTCTCTCAATCTCTCTCTTCCCCAACATGCGGCTTTTTTTCTCCACTAAAGTCTTTCCATTCTTTCCTTCCATCCATGTGCACTCTGTCCCCCGAGTTTGACTCAAACAGCAGCTGCTGTTATTACATGGGAAGAAGATGATAGAAGGAGTAGAAAGACCTTTATGTTTCACCTGGAAACCTTTTATGGTGTTTGTGGAAGATGAGACTGGTTGACTTCTCCCTTCACTCATAATAGCAGGATTTCACTTTGGGTCAGGGTCTCAGTGTGCTTTTCTAGAAATACTTCTCCAGACCCCCTTGCTCTTAAGGGTACCCTGGGACACAATCCTGGACAGTGAGACAGAAGTTAAGGGTTTTTGGGTAAGCAACTCCTTCCTGCTTTCTCCTTCCTTCTTCTCCCCACAGGAGGGTTGATACCATACCTGGAGATACAGTAGCCTTCTGCCACCTTGATATGACAACCCTGAAGACAAAGACCTATGTGCTAAACAAACTGGGGGAGTTTAAACATTTATCAAAATATCAAAATAAATAAATAAAATCTAAAAAAAAAAAAAGAAAGTACAACACAGAGAGTGAACCCTAATATCCACGATGGACTTTTAGGTAATATGTGCCAATATTGGCTCATCAATTGTAATAAATGTACCACAACAATGAGAGATGATAGCAGTAGGGAAGACTGTAGGGTAGGGTAAGAAGGTATGAGAACTGTGCTTTCTACTCCATTCTTCTATAAACCTAAAACTGCTTTATGAATGTGTATGAACTTTAAGAATATGTTTGTCTACAATAGCAGGAGAACCCCACAAATGGTGTAAAATTGGTCAGACTCACACAATTTATTTTATTTATTTTGACAGAGAGAGAGATCACAAGTAGGCAGAGAGGCAGGCAGGGGCGGGGGGGGGGGGAAGCAGGCTCCCCGCCCAGCAGAGAGCCCGATGCAGGGCTCAATCCCAGGACCCTGAGATCATGACCTGAGCCGAAGGCAGAGGCTTTAACCCACTGAGCCACCCAGGCGCCCCTGTACTTTCTTTTTAATTTTATCTTATTTTTTACTATGTTCTATAGGTTTTGATAAATGTTTAATTGACCTGCATCCAACATTACCACACCATAATATTTTTTATTATGTTCTATAGGTTTTGATAAATGTTTAATGATTTGCATCTAACGTTACCACACAACGTTACCACACCAACCACCACAACATAGAGAAGAGTTCACTGCCCTTAAGATTCTACATTCTACCTTCATATCCTCCCTTCCCTTGAGTCCCTGGAAACCACTCATCTTTTTACTGTGTATATATTCTTGCCTTTTCTAGAATGTCACATAGTTGGAACCTGACATCATGTAGTCTTTTCAGACTGGCTTCTTTTACTTAGCAATTCATGCATAAGATTCTTCCTGTCTTTTCACAGCTTGATAGCTCTTTTTTTTTTTAAGTCACTGAAAAATATTTCATTGTATGGGGGGACCACAGTTTGCGATCTATTCACCTACCGAAGAATGTCTTGTTTGCTTCCAGTTTGGAGCAATTATTAATAAAGCTGCTATAAACATTGATGTGCAAGATTCTGTAGAGGCCTAAGTTTTCAACTCATACAGGTATGTTTCATGTCTTTTTGGAGAGGCACGGCATCTGACATGAAGTCTTTCCTCTCCTCTTCCAACCAGTTAGGAATGGCAGATGGCATGGCCAATCTGGAGATCATCCCCAAGTCTATAGTGGAGCTGGTGTTGGCTTGGTAGGGATTTCTCAATCTCCATGTACCTTAAGAAGGTCACATAAATAAGCTACCCAAGGACTAGCTCACTGCTGACTATCACTCCTATGCACCCTCACCCAAAAAGATTCCAGCAGGGAAAGGGGGCCTCGTGCAGAACTTTAGGGAAAGCTACCAGCAGAGATAAGGGAATTCAAAGATGGCACATTTAAAGACTCCTCATGCCTGGAGGCCATGGTGGCCTGTGTCCAGCAGGTGTGTGAGGCCCCTCAGATGTGCCCCATGACAGAACCAGTTTCTATCGACCACCATGGACAGGAACCAGGCTGGCTGGACACAAACGAAGCCAGCGCTAAGGAGGGACAGCTCACGGACTTGCTTTAATGGGAGGTGCCAATGTGCTACCTCATTGTCAGGTGGGACAAATGTCATTATGGAAACCAACCAAAACAAAAGCAAGTATTATTAAGCTCTAAACTTTACTCTTAGTGCAGGTCACGTGGGGTATTTGACCTTAAATGTTTCAACTGTAAAATTAGGGAATTACTGCCTCTTTCCCAGAGTGGCCGTAAGGCTGGAATGAGGTAACTAAATCATGAGTGAACACCTAGTATATTGTATTGTCTCATGTTGTTCCCCCCCATCTCTAATAACACCAAGACTACTGCAGTATTGATAGTAGGTTCTTATAGCCCTAAAGGCTCTAATAAGAAACTAGCTTGTCTGCATTTCTGAAATTTCTCACCTCTACAGTGAGTCAGGTTAAATGTATGAAAGAAGTTCGTGTATATTTTGTATGCCCTTGTTTCCCTCAGCAGGTTTTCCTTTTCTGTTCTTCCCCGCCCACAATGTCCTTTCATTTCCTAGGGTCCTCATTTCAGCCCCTACCCAGACCTACTTCCTTTACTGGTCACGGGCCACTATAATTCTTTTACTATCAGATCCTTTCCCTGTGCTGACCAGTGAAGGGTTAGTGGCCTGAAAAATGGATCCCTCTTGGGTTTGTAATTAGTGATAATGAGCTAATTAGTGTGTCATTTCTTCTTCAAAGGTGTTCCATTTTAACATGATACTCTGGTAGATTTTGTGTTTTATCCCAAAGGAATTTTTTTTTTTACAGTTCTGATGTCACTCTTGAGTGCTAATAATGAAATATTTTGAGGTTTGACACTCTTTGGGGGCCCCTCATATCATACTCTCAGCTGTCTACTCTGCCAACACATACTATCCCCTGATCAGCATAAACACCGGTATCCTAGAGACCTGAGAATGTTAATTTATCCCCATTTTACATAGCGCCAAGGAGTGGCATGGGGCACCACCAGCATAAGCCAAGTAAGGAAATTTATTAGGTGGAAGTAATTTTACTGACCTCGAGATAGAATTCTGCCCTCAAACCCTTACTGGAGTTATACATTTTATATTGGAAACCTAAGAACACTATAAAATCCCCCTTTAAAACAGACATTTCACAAAGGGAGCATATCCATAATGTGAGCATTGGGAACATACTGTATTTATTCTTACAAAAGTCAGCTTTGGGCAATGGTTGTGTCTGCCCTAAAATTGGGATGTTAAAACATCTCAAATCTGTGATGTTCATACAGGGTTTTTTTTATGCTTATCATCTTTGTTCTTTCCGTGAAATGGAGGTGCCATTACCATCACCTCTTACATAAAGAAGAAAACACAGCCTGCCCCTTTTGGCTCTCAGCCAGAAAGGCAGGCTTTCTACTCCCTCCCCGTCCTATCAGGCCCTAAATGGTGAGTCCTCCTATCTCTTACTGATGAATCGCTAACACTGTGTGTTTAGAGAAAACTTTAAGAAGGGTAGATCTGAGACCTGATTGATGACAGCACCGTCTTGCTTAAAATATTTGAGGACTCCCTTCTTCCTCTTGAATTCATTTACTTACCAAGATTTGTTGAGCCTATTTACCAGGCACCAGGCCAGAAACTATGGTGAATACAAAGAATCATTTCTTCCCCGAATGGCTCTTGACAATGTCTTAGAAATGCAAGCTACATGCAAGGTAACCCAACGTTCCTCTAACACCAGGGGGTCACAAACTACCGACAGCCCGTGGGCCAAATCGGGCTCACAGCATGCAAGCTAAGCAAGGTTATTTGTATTTTTAAGGGATTGCAAAAAGCAAAACAAAACAAAAACAAAGAAAAATATGTGACAGTCTGTAAGTGGCCAATGGAGCCTAAGATATTTACCATCTGGCCTTTTCCGGAGTTTGCCGACCCTTGCTCTACGGAGCTCTGGATGACTAATAGGATACAGTCCTTCTCCAAAGGCAAATACTAGAGAATATTTTCATGGTGCCCATGTACACACCCATTGCCCAGCCTCCTCTCTGATGTGTTTCCAAGGGTCACATGTGTTTCTTTACATCTTGAGAGAGAATTTCAGTCTGTCTCGGCTCAGACTCCTAGGGCCCAGTCGGGCAGAAGGGTGATTGCAGCAAGAAAGGGAACAGCAGTCTTGACCAGCAGTTCTGTCTCAAGTACAGAAATGAGGTGAAGGCACACTTTTCAAGGTTTGGCGGTGGGGGGTGGGGGAGAGACCTCTAGCATGACCCCTCGAGACCCCGAGAAGCAAGAGCCCGAAGTCTTGGAGCTCTTAGTCATCAGCCCTCGGTTGCCAGATCGACCACCTTCTAGGCACTGGGTTTCTGTGCACACCCTCCAGCACAGAGCCAGAATTTCTGCTCTCTTGCCTAGTAGTGTGATTCTCACCTTAAAAGTGGGAAAGCTTCCATACACCCCAGAGATCCTATATTCATCCAAACCTAGTTGCTTCAGGAAATTGGCTCGCAGGGGGTTTTAAATTCAAATCCATTTTCAATGCTTAAAAATCGGAAGATTTCATGAAGATCCGCCAGAGCTCTAACACGAGCACTGAGTCACGATGGCTGCCAGGAAGCAGCCATAGGCTCTCTGAACGCCCTCGTGTCGTGGCTTCAGGACCCTTGGGCCTGCCTCGCTTGTGTTTCCTGACCCTTCGGGTCCCTGCGGAGGCTTGAGTTCCTAACTCCTGTTTTAAGTCCTCAGGAATGCCAAAGATCTACTTTGCACCCACGAGGGTGGCGACTGTTGAAAACCAAACCAAAGAAGTAAAGAACAGGTCTTGGCGAGGATGAGGAGGAAATGGAACACTTGGGCACCGACGGCGGGAACGTCACTGTGGTGTGGCCACTCTGGAAAACAGTATGGCCGTTCCTCACAGCCGGGTGGATGCCCACAAGAACTGCAGCAGGACTCCAGCCGGTATTTGTAGGATTGTATCCCTAACAGCTCATTCACAGTAGCCAAAAGGTGGTTGTCACTGACAGATGAGTAGATAAACACAATGGGGTGTATATATACATACAAGGGAATATTATTCAGCCTTCGAAGGGAAGGAAATTCTGGCACATGCTAAGACATGGATGGACCGTGAGGACGCTACGCTGAGTGAAATAAGGCAGTCACACAAAAACCCCCACAAAAACTTATGTGAAGTGTGCAGAGCGATCAAATTCATAGAGACAGAAAGTAGAGTGGTGGATGCCAGGAGCTGGGGGAGGAAGAAAATGGATTTTTTGTTTAATGGATACAGAGTTTCAGTTCTGTAAGGCAAGATAAAAAAAGAAGTTCAGGCAAGATAAAAAAAACGTTCTAGAAAGGGATGGTGGACAGAGTTACACAAAAATATCAATGTATCTAATACCACTGAACTTTATACCTGAAAATAGTTACGATGTTAAACTTTGTATTATGTATACTTTACTACAACTTTCAAACATGCAAAGGATCCTCTCAGGATTTATATCTCTGTCTTGACAAGCAATGAATGAGTTTGCATCCCGGCTGTGCCTCTTCTGGCTATAGGGTACCCGACCACACATTCTCTCAATTTAAAAAAAATCTAGTATCTACATTCATGGATTGTTTGGGAGAATTATTTTTTTTAAAGATTTTATTTATTTATTTTAACAGAGAGATCACAAGTAGGCAGAGAGAGAGGGGGAAGCAGGCTCCCCGCTGAGCAGAGAGCCCGATGCGGGGCTCGATCCCAGGACCCTGAGATCATGACCTGAGCCGAAGGCAGAAGCTTTAACCCACTGAGCCACCCAGGCGCCCATTTGGGAGAATTAAATCAGTATCTATTATTCAGCCATCAAAAAGAAAGAAATCCTGCCATTTGCAGGGATGGGGATGGAACTATAGGGTATTATGCTAAGGGAAATAAGTCAGTCAGAGAAAAACAAATACTGTATGATTTCCCTCCTATGTGGAATTCAAGAAACAAAACAGATGAGCATGGGGGAAGGGAGGGAAAAATAAAATAAGACTAAAACTGAGAGAGAGAGACAAACCATAAAAGACTCTTAAGTCTCCGGAACAAACTGAGGGTTGCTGGAGGGGAGGGGGGCGGGGGGAGAGGTAACTGGTGACGGGCATTAAGGAGGGCACATGATGTTATGAGCACTGGGTGTTGCATGTAACTGATGAATCAGTAAATTTTACCCCTGGAACTAGTACTACAGTATATGTTAACTAAACTGAATTTAAATAAAGAATTACAAAAAAAAGAATTAAATGAGTCTATTGTGAAGTGAATTATAAATAGTAAACCATGTTCCAGGTGGGGGATAATGTCACGTGACTGTTACCTGTCAGTGTGAAATTTGCATGGAGTTGTAATCATTTCCAACCAGAATAAAGGAGAAGGCTTTAATGAAGGGCATGGCATTGGGACTAAATTTCAAGGAATGCGCAGAATTTGAAAAGATGCAAATAGACGGGGACATATGCATACATAAAGGGCCTGAAGTGTACAAGTAAGTGGTGTATTTGAGCAAAGGATCAGGTTTGACAGGAGAGTAGAGTGGAAAATAAACAATAGCAAGGGTCATATTATGGAGAGTCTTAAATGCTTGCCTAGGAAATTTGATTTTCATTCAGTAGACAATGGGAAGCTATGGTGAATTTAAGGAGAAGGCTCACTGGAGCTTTACAAGTAGTACTGCAGAGGTATAGAGAATACATTGAAATACAGACAGATTGACATGAAAGAGACCAGTTAAAATACTATAGAAATCTTCAAGCCATGAGTTCTTCAGGGTTAAGCTAAGATAGTAGAAGAGGAAACTAAAAGAAAGGGATACAGGGCCGCCTGGGGGGCACAGTTGGTTAAGCATCTAACTCTTGATTTGGGCTCAGCTCATGATCTCAGGTTTGTGAGATCGAGTCCCACGTTAGGCTCCATCCTGGGTGTGGAGCCTGCTTAAGATTCTCCCCCTCCGTCTCCCCCTACCCACCCCCCAGCCGCAAAAGAAGAAAAGAAAAAAAAGAAGAGGATACAAATCCTGATGTCAGACTAGTAAGAAAGTCTTTTGAGTTGTTAATACCTTGCAATGATGGAAGACATACAGGAAGTATGGGCTTCTCCGAGGATGTTTCCAAGAAGATGACTAGGTACCAAGTGCACAGCTGGAGTTCGGGTGTTCGAATCATGCATCCTTCTGCCTTCTTGGACGTCGAAATGTTCTCCAGACCCCTCAGGTTAAGGATGTTCATTGTTGAACTTAAAACTTACTTATTCTCCTGTTTTCTGATTCTTAAAGAAGTAACATTTGTGTCCCCTTCCTCTTCCATTAAACAAGTAAAATATATTCTTTGTTGAACATTTGGGGAAATCATCGAAGTGCAAAAAACAAAACAAGGGGTACCTGGGTGGCTCAGTCAGTTAAGCATCGCACTCTTGGTTTTGGCTCAGGTCATGATCTCAGGGTCCTGGGATCAAGCCCTACACTGGGCTCCGTGCTCGGCAGGGAGCTTATTAAGCTCAGAGCTTAAGGACTCTCCTGCTTCTCCCCCTCCCCAGCTCCCTCTCTTTTTCTCTCAAACAAACAAATACATCTTTAAAGCAAAACAAAACAAAACTTCATCTTTCTCCTGCCCCCAAAAATATTTTTGAGAAATATATTTGACAAATGGTCTTTTTATATATGTGATTAACTTTTTTTTTTTTTAATGGAAGGAAAGCCAGAAGAGCAGAAGGAGAAAGAGCATCTTTTTTTTTTTTTTAAGATTTTTTTTTATTTATTTGACAGAGAGAAACACAGCGAGAGAGGGAACACAAGTAGAGGGAATGGTAGCGGGAGAAGCAGGCTTCCTGCCGAGCAGAGAGCCTGATGTAGGGCTCAATCCCAGGACCCTGGGATCATGACCTGGGCCAAAGGCAGTCGCTTAACGACTGAGCCACCCAGGCACCCCGAGAAAGAGCATCTTAAGCAGGCTCCACGCCCGACAAGGAGCCAGATGCATGGCTCAATCTCAAGAGTCAGACGCTTAACCTATTGAGCCACCCAGGTGTCCCTATATGATTAAGTTTTTTTAGTAAAAAGAAATTAACGTTGAACTCTACATAATATTTTTTAATTCATTTCATTTTGGTGACCTAGTGTTATTACAAAATAATACATCAAGCCCATTTTCCCCACACGGTTAAACATTAACCATGTAAATGAGAGTAAGTCCAGCCCCAATTCTGTTTTTTTTACTCTGAAATGTGCATTATGATAAGGCAGGGGTACCAAAGCTGCTGCATACTGGAATCACCAGGTGGGCTTTTTAATATCCAAACGGCAGATCACGTCTCAGAATTTTGGGGGTGGGAACTAGGCATCCGTCATTTCTAAGTCTCCCCATGTGATTCCAATTGACGGCAATGGGGAAGAGCCATATTTCAAGGTTTAAGTGAGACAACATCTAAAAGGCACCTTGCAGGTAGAAGGTACTCAATAAACAGGATTCTCTCTCATTTACCAAATGTCTACTGCACTGGCATTCTGTATTCATTACATCCCTAAGCACTCATCAGATCGCTGTGATGTTTCATTATCCTAACTTCACAAAGCAGGAAACCCCCAACGACGAAGGAGCTCACTCAATGTCCGCAGCTCATAACTCAGGAGCTGTGATTCGAACCCAGGTCTGCCCGACTCAAGTCCTGCCTTCTCATCACGTTGTATTGGGCTACAGAATTCCTCCCCCTTTTTTCCTTCCTTGCTTTTCTAATCCTACCTAAACCAGTTTATCATAATGCTTTTGAAACTGAGTCGGTTGCATAGAAAGGAAAAGTAAATCTCTCTTCTGTGGGGTTTCTATCAGTATCTCTTTTAACGGTACTGATTTCCATTCTGAGCCAAAGAAAATAAGGTTAATTTGGTGGTAGAAGCAGACTGTGAATGTCTATTTGATACGTAATGTTACTTGAGCTCAAAATGTGGGTTTTATCCTTTTAGTGATTGGCCAGTTAACTATGAACAGATTAGAAGTGGTTATATGCCTGGATTCCACTTGGGGCCCTATTCTTTTAAGTATCTTTTAAATATGGAACATTTGCTAGAAGAGAATCTGTATGGACTCCAAGCAAACTAATCACCATCACAAGAGAATGAAGCACACATGTATACACATTTTATGTATGTACATAATTGTTTTGAAACAGACAACATTCCTGGCGACACCGTGATTATGATAAGGCCGGCAATCCGGACTCTGCTTGAAGGCACTGTCGGAGGAGAACTTCTATCTGTGGGTACTCAGGAATCGTGTCAATTTTTATCATGTAGTAAGACACAGTCAAATTACTTCCATAACTTTGGAAGTTACTCATTCCACGTTTTATTATTTTTTTTGGCATGTGAGGCTATTTTATTGCTCTGACCAAATGTCCATGCCTTGATAGCAAAAACATTTGCTTTCTTCTCAGTCTTCCTTGATATTTTTGGAAGAACAGATTGACAACTCCCGTGAATGATTCTGAGTTCGCCGGAGAGCATCCGCTGCAGGATGGCTCTTTCTTCCTCTCAAGTTCACAGAGAACCTAATCTCATCATTTTGAAAGCAAAAGTATTGCCTGATCTGATGACAATAAAAGGACTCCACATTCAAAGTGCTGACCACTCACACCCATAAAACCTTGACACATTAATGTTTAGTTGGTAGAAGCCCGCAGGTGCCGTATGTACCAAGTAAGCGTGTCCACAAATAGGACGCCCAAATGAATCTCATATTCACTTACTTAATTTGGGTCTTCACATTTCTCTATAAAATTTTGACATCCAGGTGGGTTCTATTTTCACAAAAGTTCAAATGGTGGGGAGAGACAGCCATGATCACCGCATATGACAATACTTTTATGTTAAAATGGGTAAAAGAAGTCTTTTTCAAAGGAATTGTCATACCTCATTAGTGAAGACACAAGGGTTTATTTCTTCATTGTTCAGAGTGTTGATTTTCTTCACTCAATTTCTAGCATGCCTTCAGTGGCCAGTTTTTGCTACATGTTTACTTTTTTGATGGGCTTCTTTTTAAAGATGTATCTATCATTAAAGATCCTTGGGAATATGTTCAAAAAATGTTCAAATACTGGGCTTAATAAAATTACAACAGGCAACATAAGCCAGATTGAGAAATATCTTGCCAAATAGTATTTCTCAGCAAGCCATTTGGAGGGACTAACTTTTTTTTTTTTTAAAGTAGTTGATACCTTGATCAAAAATATAATTTCTCCCTTTCCCCTTTTCTTCACATCAGTGTTCTTGTGTACTTATGAATTCCTACATGGCTAACAATTCTAAACTATTCCTGGCACTTGTATGCAATCTCAAAGGAATTGAGAAGTTCTCAGTGAAAGGATTTTTCTTTAGGAAATTAATTTGGAATTCCGTTACAACCTTTGGGTTCTAAAACCAAAGTATGGAGGGGAAGAGAGAGATTAATTCTCTCGGTGACAAACTCAGTATTCTTCTGAGTTTTCCCTTAGGAGAAAAATATATTTGAGTGGCTACTGACAACTCACTCAGCCTCTGTGACCAGAAAAGAAAATCTCTACCTACCAGGAGGAAAATCACGGATGTTGGTGTCGGAAATAGATTTGGAAATACATTTGGAGCGAGCGGCCAGGGAATGCCTGTGAGGTAGTAGATTTAAAAACTGAATTCTGAAGCCAGAAAAGGAGCAAATGATATGAAATGTGGAGGGGATGGAGAACTTTCTGGGCAAGGGGGAAAGCCCATAAAAAGGACCCTGAGGAAAGAGAGCCCCGTGTTTGAGCAATGGGCTGGTTCTGAGTGTGTCTGAAATGAAATGGGGAAGAAAAGAGGGCCACAAGAAAGAACTATAATGGATCAGACAGATCACGAGGGACCTTGAAGCAAGTAAAGGGTTCAAATTTTATTTTGTTTATTGAGTAGTGTTTTAAGTAGAACAGTGATATGATTTAACTTCGGTTTTAAAAAGATTACCCTAAGGGCACCTGGCTGACTCAGTCAGTTGAATGTCTGACTCTTCGCTTTGGCTGAGATCATGATCTCCAGGGTGGTGGGATCAAGCCCCACATCTGGCTCCACGCTCAGCAGGGAGTCTGCTTGAGATGCTCTGCCTCTCTCCTCTCCCCGTGCATGTACTCTCTTTCTCTGCCTCCCCTCAAATAAACAAATAAATCTTAAAAAAAAAAAAATTAAAAGATTACCCTAGGGATGCCTGGCTGGCTCAGTCAATGGAGCGTGCAACTCTTGATCTCAGGATTGTGAGTTCAAGCCCCACACTGGGTGTAAAGATTCTTAAAAATAAAAATCTTTTAAAAAAATAATAAAAAATAAAAATAAATTAAAAAGAAGATTGCCCTGGACCACTAGAACCTTAGCTTAGACGATGGAAGACCAGCCAAGAAGCTGTTAAAAAACAGAAATGACCAAAACTGGTTCAGGATGAGAACTGCAGAACAAATCACTAAGGTTGAAGATGATAATTTAAGACGCACCAGGCACAGACGGTTGTAGAGATGTATTCTTTCTAACCACCAATAAATATATAATTATTTTTAGCCCATCAATTCTAGACTGTGGAAAAACACGAAGTCTTTCCGAATAAAGCTAAAATAGCTTTAATTAAAAAAAAGCCAATTATCTTATGGTCTCACGTGTGGCGCATAAGGAAAAACATGGAGGGCATTGTAAGAAGGAAGGGAAAGGTGAATGGGGGAAATCAGAGGGGGAGATGAACCACGAGAGACTGTGGACTATGAGCAACAAACTGAGGGTTTTGGAGGGGGGGTGGGGGGTTGGGCGAGCCTGGTGGTGGGTATTGAGGAGGGCACACATTGCATGGAGCACTGGGTGTGGTGCACGAACAATGAATCTTGGAACACTAAAAAAATAAACATATTTGGGAGAAAAAAAAAGGATGAAAGTAACAAAAAACACATTTATACTTTCTACTTTTTGAAACGAAGGTATCCAGGAGAAAAACCATATGAGTCCATATGGGAGTCCCTTGATAAAATTCGCTAGCTATTCTGAAGAAAAATTCTAAGTAAAACAGGAATAGCAGAAAACTAGGTGGTGGGTCTTGGCAGCCAGAGGAGGAAGCGGTAAGGGCAGCGCCACCACTGCCGCAAAAGGACCAGTTTCGTATGTGTCCTGAGGACACCTGCCACTGGCAACAGGTGTGGACACTGCCGCGGCATCGGCATGTAACCCCAGACCAAGACCTACTGCTCACCTCCATTTCAAGGGCCACCCGAGGAAGCAGTCCTGCTCCACCAAATACCTCTGCTCTGGGGACCAGCCCTTCACTCTCCGGCCTGGCCTGTCCATGGGGCAGTGGTCCCAGGGATGGGGCACTTTATAACTAGTTTTCTTTTCCTCCTTCCCAGAGACAGGAGATTTCAGGGACTTGGCTAGGCGGAGTTGCTTGACCTCGGCATCGTGGACCAGGTCAGTCTTTGTCGTGCAGAGCTGTCCATCGATTGTAGAAAATGTGGCAGCATCCCTGGCCTTTATCCACTTGATGCCAGTAGCACATGACCCTCTCCCTCTAGTTGTAAGACCCCAAAACGTCTCTGGACATTGCTAAATGTCCCCTGAAGGACATCATTCTTGCAGTGGAGAACTGCTGGGGTAGAAGACAGAGGTATCACTCTGTTTGTCACAATGTATGGCTTTATACGGTTGCCTCTACACCCACAGATTCTCACTTGGGAGAGAAGGACAGCTACCTGTATTAGTCAGCTTGGGCTGACCAGACAAAATACCACAGATCGAGTAGCTTAAGCAACAGAAATTTATTTTCTCACACTTTTGGAGAATGGAAAGTCTGAGATCAGGGGGCCAGAAGAGTTAGGTTCTGGGGGATCTCTTTCTGGTTTGCAGATAGCTCGCTTCTCACTGTGTCCTCATATGGTGGAGAGAGTGTGACCTCTGATATCTTCTCCTGCTCTCATAAGGGCCCTCGTTCTCCACCCCATCACCTTATTTCACCTTGATCACCTCCTTTGAGGCCCCATCTGCGTGCATCTCATAGGGAACTAAGGCTTCGATGGACAAATTTTGGAGTGACCTAATTCCATCCACAGCAATACCTGAACGAGTTAAAAAATATATATATATATCTAAACCCAACAACTACATTATACAGAACAGACATTTTTAAATTAAAATCAGTAACAAGGCAGGGATTTCTGCTATTCTCACCATTCTTCGACACATTTTAAAGATGGATAAGGCTAGAAAATAAAAGAACAGTTTATTGTGGGGAATGGAAAGACAACACTATCTTCATTTCCAGTGGGTATGATTATATACTTAGAACATACAAGATATCCTGTTAAATACCTATTAGTACTAGTAAGAGAATTTGTTAATGTGGCTGACCACATACAAAATTAATAGCTTTTTCTTCCTACCAATATTATGCAATTAGACGTTAAAATAGGAAATAAACCATTCATAAGCAACATAAAAAAGATGAATTATCCAAAGTAAATCTAAGAAGACAGGAATCAGATCTAAATGAAGCAAATGGTAACATTTTATTGAAGAACATAAACCAAGATCTGACATTGGAGGGACAGCCCTTCCTCTATTCACATATGGAGTTTATTGCAGTTCTAACCAGACCCACAACATAATATTTTTTCCAGTTGGTCAAAATAAGTTTAAAATTCATAGGGAGGGGCGCCTGGGTGGCTCAGTTGCTTGAGCAGCTGCCTTCGGCCCAGGTCATGATCCTGGAGTCCCGGGATCGAGTCCCACATCGGGCTCCCAGCTCCACGGGGAGTCTGCTTCTCTCTCTGACCTTCGCTCCTCTCATCCTCTCACTTTCTCTCTCTCAAATAAATAAATAAATAAATAAAATCTTTAAAAAAAAATAAAAAAAAAAATAAAATTCATAGGGAAAAATAATGTGCAATAATTTTCCATTTTAAAAAAATGACATCAAGGGTGGGCTCACTCTATCAGATGTTAAAAGTACTATAAATCTACTGTAACCAAAGTACTACATCCTAGCATAATAATAGACAATAGTTAATTGGTACAAAATGAAATCTAAAGTGAACATAGTCAATGATAAAGCTGACATTTTGATCTCATAGCAAAAAAATTTTTTTCTCTGTTCAATGATGTTCGCCTTCCTGGTTAGTTATCTGAAGGAATATAAAAGTATCCCACAATGGTTAAAGATAGAAGTGTAAAAATATTACAAGACAAAAATATCCAAAGAAAAATTAAGAGACTTTTTTTTAAACCTTGGAATGGAGAGAAAGCTAGACAGTCAAGTCTTGAAAACATACGGAAAAAGTGGTAGATTTGATTACATGAAATTAAGAGGTTTTTGCCCAAGAAAGAGCAGCTGCTGCCATTGTCCAGATGGGAGGGAAGAGTAGTCACAATGGTGGTGGCCCTGGGGATTGAGAGACAAAGTTTTGACTCGCATGTTAAGGTGGCAATAACAGGATTTCCAGATAGACTGGATGTGGGTTTGAAAGTGGGGAAAAAAGATCCAAGTTGTGTGAGATCATTTTTAAGAAAAGAAATACAAAATTACTCACACCAAATTAGATACAAACGTGAGTATTTCTTTAGAATGAGAAAAAAAAAGCCACAACAAATTACACATTTTAAGAAGCTGCCAAGTGCCATAAACATTACTAAATTCAAAAAATAAATAAATAAATAATCATACTATTTTTCCCCCAAATATGTTTATTTTATTTTTTTAATGTTACAAGATTTATTGTTCATGCACCACACTCAGTGCTCCATGTAATACGTGCCCTCTTCAGTACCCACCACCAGGCTCGCCCAGCCCCCACCCCCTCCCCTCCTAAACCCTCAGTTTGTTGCTCAGAGTCCACAGTCTCTCATGCAAAACCATACTATTTTTAATCAATCAACTGCTAGAAACATTTTGGCAGTAAACTCTTTGATATTGCCTTTTCTACAACAATGATTTTATCAGATTATTTTGTAGATAAAGAAAAGGAGAGGCACCTGGGTGGTTCAGTGAGTTAAAGCCTCTGCCTTTGGCTCAGGTCATGATCTCAGGGTCCTGGGATTGAGCCCCGCATTGGGCTCTCTGCTCAGCATGGAGCCTGCTTCCCCCTCTCTCTGCCTGCCTCTCTGCCTACTTGTGATCTCTCTCTCTCTGTGTCAAATAAATAAATAAAATCTTAAAAAAAAAAAAAGAAAAGGAAAGGAAAATAATTCAGTATTTGTTGTAGCATGGTTGATCAACACTTGTCTTTTTATTATTGAGAACTGGGATATATGAACCCCCTGACATCATGTATATATATATATATGTGTGTGTGTGTGTGTGTGTGTGTGTGTGTGTGTGTGTGCGCACACACACAAATACTATCTGGAGTACAGCTTTAACCTTGTAGTCTACATAAAAATTCTGGTACATTCTATTTCATGAAATTTTCATCTAAACAAAGGATGGATTATTTATAATTGAATATGTTGCATTATTGAGTATTTGTGGCAAGAGAGAACTTCTATTTTGACAAGGCAATTTTATGTCTCAAGTGTTCCAATAGTTAGCTAAGTTAAAGGCTCTAATATTTAGCTAAGTAAACCCTAAATGTTACATGTCTGATGATTGGAAGAATTTTCCACAGCCTGATTTCTGGCTCCTCAAATTTTAATATTATTTCTCCTTTCTACCCAATACATCTCAGCGAGATAGGTCATGTTCATAATGCAAGACAACCATAGGACCTGACCTTTAGTGTCACAAAGCTGGCTGAGTCAGCATGGGGAGTAGTTAGGAACTTTCCTAAAGCCCCTACATGCGAGAATACCAATAAAGAACTTAATTATACATAGGAGTGTCCGTGGACAACTTAAGGTTATCTTGCTAAATCCAGTCTAATTATATCCCTAACACAACTCCTTCATAGACAGATCTCAAAAGTGCTTGTGGCAGCAACATGGGGGAATGTGATAAAGGGGAAGTCAGAGGGGAAAAAAAGAGTTTTAATTAATTGTAGTTAAAATATACTACGTTTGCAAATGTACAAAAATATGTGACATGTAAACACATTTAGATCCTAGGGTCTTAGGAAAGGTTCCTGCAAAAGAAGGAGACTGAAGCGTAAGCTTTATTAATAATTCTTGGTAAATTCACTTCAGCTTGACAGAGAAGAATCATATATGATTTCCAGGTGTCTGGCTGGAATAACACAAGTGAATCCCTTGAGTAAAGACATCTCCTTGTTGAATTTCATGGCATTTACTAAAAAAGTCAGGTGACTGGGAAATACCAGGAAGGGGAATCCTGCCCCAACTGGCTCCCTGGCTCAGGGACCTTTTCCACAATGTGTCAGAGAGTCCTTTCCCCTATTAAGAAGCACCAGGAAGCCTGGCCTGGGGAAATTTTTTCTGTCCCTTTAGGCGGCACCATCATGGACCTTTGGGAGCCGCCCCCCCAGCACGAGATCAATCAAGCAGATGAAAATAGTACAAGAGCTCTGAAAATTAAATTGTCACTAGAACCATCATAAGGTGATTTATTGCCGGAACACAAGCTTTAAATAGGACCCAAATTCTTCTAAAATAATAGCCAAAGTGTCCAAGATATAATTTTTAAAAGTCACCTGTTGTATACCAAGAACCAGGAAAATCACAACTCAGATGAAGAAGTACACTAACCAAGATACATCAATTATTGGAATTACCCAGCAAGGATTTTTTTTTTTTTTTAAGTAAGCTCTATGCCCAATGTGGGGCTTGAACTCACAACCTTGAGATCAAGAGTCACATGCTCTACTGTCTGAGCCAGCCAGGTGCCCCAATTCAACAGGGATTTTAAAGCAGCCATATTAAAAATACTTCAGTAAACAATTACAAATTCTGTTGAAACAAATGAAACAATTAAAAATCACAGAAGAGAAACAAGAGATACAAAAAGAATGATGTAGAAAATATAGAGCTGAAAATACAACACTAGAAATAAAAATTTGCTTGATGGCTCAATAGTAGAATGGAAATGGCAGATACAGAATCAGTGAACTTGAGGACAGATCAACAGAAATTTTCCCAATTTGAACAATAAAGAAAAAGACTGGAAGGAAAAAAAACCTGAACAGAGACTCTTAGAAAACAGGAGCAATAACAAACAAATAAAAATCCAGCAACTGTGTTATTGGAATCCTAATTCTAGAAGAAAGAGAATGGGCTAAAGAAATAGTGGTTGAGAACTTCCCAAACCTGATTAAAAAAAAGAAAAGAAAAGAAAAAAAGGGGTGGGGGAAGCCCTTAAACTATAGAATTAAGAGACTGAGCAAACTCCAAGTATGATGAACTCAAAGAACTCCATGCCAAACCATAAAATTATACTTGTGAAAACTAAAGACATGAGGCAAGGGAAGCAAGGGCAAAAATGAACTATTGGGACTTCATCAAGATCAAAAGCTTTTGCACAGCAGAGGAAACAGTCAACAAAACCAAAAGACAACTGACAGAATGGGAGAAGATATTCGCCAATGACATCTCAGATAAAGGGCTAGTATCCAA
>CM053615.1:5001761-5021981 GCA_028646535.1 Procyon lotor | reverse complement strand
GTCGGTGGATTTCTTACCTGAAACCATGGTAGCCAGAAGGATGTCCCACAACATTTTTCAAGTGCTGAAAGAAAAGAGTGGTCAACATCAAATTTTAAATCTGGCAAAACTACCCCTTAGGAATGAAGAGGCAATAAAAACATCTCCAGATGAAGGAAAACTAAAAGAATTTGTTGGTAGCACACCTACCCTTCAAGATTACTAAAGAATTTTCTTTAAAAATAAAGAAAATGATCAAAGAATCCATTCTGAGCATCTGGGGTAAAAAAGAAAAGCCAATGCAAAGAACAGAAATATGGGTACATGCAATAGCCTATCCTTGTCCTCATGAGTGTTGTAAATCATATTTGATGATTGAAATATACTGTGACCCTATCCTCTACTCAAGACAATGCTATGGAGAGGTGGGGAAGGCAAAAGGAACTGAATGGAAAAAAGGATTCCACACTTCACTCAAAGTAATAAAATGTTGATATCGGGGGCACCCGAGCGGCTCAGTTAGTTAAGCACCTGCCTTCGGCCAGGTTATGAACCCACGGTCCTGGGATGGACTCCTGTATTGCTCTCCCTTCTCAGCGGGGAGTCTGCTTCTCCCACCCCCTGCTCTGCTCATGTGTGCACTCTCTCTCTCCCTCTCAAATGAACAAATAAAATCTTTTTAAAAATTTTAAAATGTTGACACCAGTAAAATGTTATAAGTCATATACGTATTTTATAATACCCAGAACAACTGCTGTGAAAATCATACAAAGAGATATATGAGGAAAAAGCATTATACGTAAATCAAGACGGAAGGCTAAAAAATGTTTATGTAACCAGCAGGAAGCCAAGAAAGAGAGACAGAGGATCAGGAACCAGAGGAAATTAATAAAAGGCAGACTTAAGTTCTAAGATATCAATAATTCCCTTTAAATATAAATGGTCTAAATACAGAAATTAAAAGTACATCAAAAAACACAAGCCAACTATTTGCTCCTTACAAGAAACTCACTTAAAATTTAACAATATGGGCCAGAAGTAAAAGGACAGAAAAGTACACCATGATAATACTAATTTTTAAAAAGCAGGACTGGCTATATTAATATTAGATAAAGTAGACTTCAGAACAGGGAGTATGATTAGAGGCAAAGAGGCACGTTACACAACAATAAGAGGATCGATTCACCAGAAAGACATAACAATCCTAATGTGTTTTCACCAAACAGCAGAGCCTCAAAAACACATGCAGCAGAAATCAATATAGCTGAAAAGTAAAATAAGCAAATTCGCAATTACTGTTTGGTCTTTAATACACCCTCTTATCAAGCAATATAATTAATAGATGGGTAATTAGCAAGGACATAGAAGATCTGAACAACACAACACAATTAACCAACCAAAAATTTGATATATGGAGCACTCTACCCAACAAGAACACAATAGGCATTTTTCAAGCATCCATGAAATATTTACCAAATATATCATATCTTAGGCCATAAAACAAACTGTAATATGTTTAAATAATTGAAAACATACAAAATATGTTCCCTGACCATAATGAAATCAAACAAGAAACCAGTAACAGAGAGGCAAGAGGAAAATCTCCAAAACTTGGAAATTTAACCACATAATTGTAAATAACTTATCAAAGAGAATGTCTCAAAGGAAATTTTAAAATACTTAGAAGTAAGAGAAAATGAAAATACACTGTACTGAAATACAGATAAATGCAGATAAAGCAGTGCTGAGAGGGATATTTATAGCATTAAATGCTTACCTTAGAAAAGAGGAAAGGTCTCAAACCAATATTATAAATTCCTTTCTCAAGAATTTACCAGGAAAAGAGCAAAATAAGCCCAAAACAAGCAAAGAAAATACAGACCATTCTTAATCCCTTCACTTCTCTTACCAGGCCTATACTCCATTGTCTAGCATTATAATTTTTTATAGCATTATAATTATTCCTGTACAATTATCATTAATTACCTGCCTATCTCCTTTACTTGTGTACATAGCCGGAAAAAAATTTTCTCCACATTTGTTCACAAGATTTCCATCTAACGGGAGAACATCACAGCACAAATGACCAGAATCATTTCAAATCCATTACTATACCTCTCAGATGGTCACTGGACACTGACAAACCAATCCCAATTTTCTGGTAAATCTACCTTCCCACTATTTAGTGGACGATTTCAAATCACCAACATCCCCTGCCCCCACCCTTGTTCAAAGCTAATAACCTCTCTGCATATATTATACAAAAATAGTTCTACTCCAATAAGAACTGCCTCTTCTTTCACCCAGAGAGCCCATAAACCTACTTGTATCTATATACACATATTGGCCTCCCTTGTAGTTAAACTCCCTTGTAGTTGAGCTATCTTAGCTCAACCTCTCCACTTAACCTTTTTTCTTTTTTAAAGGAATTTGTACTGCCATTTTTTTCCTTTTTTGACTACATTATTAATTTCTACTGGTTCCTTGCCATCCAAAGTAAAGTACACTTTAAGATGACCCACTGAAACAAACAAACAAAAATTTCTACTGGATTCTTCTCATCCAAAGTAAAGCATACTTTAAGATTACCCACTGAAACAGACAAACAAAAGAAGCAAACAAACAAAAACTTCCCTGTGACGCCACATCCTGTCCCCGCTACTGCCCATTTTTCTCTTGGCCTCTGTAGAAAAATAGAGCATTGTCTATATTCACTGCCTCCACCACCTCGCCTCCCATTTGCTCTTCAAATCATCCTAATCTGGGTAGTTCTCTCGACTTCTCTAAGAAAATGGGCCTTATCTCACCAATGACCTCATCTGGCTAAAGCTAATATTCACTTCTCTGAGATCATCCTACTCAAGCTCTTAACATTTTGACACCAGACGCTATTCCCTCCTTCTTGACACACATTCCTCACTCAGTGTCCATCCCTCACTTGGTGCTCTCTGATTTCTGGCTGCTTCATCTCAAACCCTTTACATTTCTTTGCTCAGACCTCTAAATGTTTTGGTGACCCAGGACTCTCTCTTTGACTTTCTATCCCTCATTTTGTGATCTCATCTGGGTAATTTCAGTGGTCCCAGGGCTTTAAATACCATCTTTAGCAGACAAGTCAAATTTATGTGTCTAGCCTAGACCTCTCTTCAGAACTCCAAACTCCTGTATTCTTCTTGACATTTCAATTTAGATGTCTACTAGAAAACGTAAACGCAGCCAAGCAGAATAATTAATACCCCTTCCCAATCTGCTGCTCCAAAGTCTTCTACTTCTCACCAAACAGATTTACCATCTACCTAATTGCTCAAACAAAAAAAAATTTATAACTTTTGGAACCTTTGATTTTTCCTTCTTTGATGATAAAGCCTATATTCCAATCCATCGGTGAGGACTGTTGGTATGACTTTCAGTATGCCCTCGATATGCCCACTTACTACCATCTCCAAAGTTACAACCTTAGTCCATATTGCCAGCTCACCTAGCAATTGCTTCCTAATTGACTTTCTGAATTCACTTAAAACTGAGACACAGCTATTTTAGACACAGGTAATTTTAAAGCAGTAGTACCTTAAACTTCTTTAGAGTCCCATACCGTATAGGAGTGTTTGCTTTTCCTTTGAGGCTTAAAATCTATGCTAAGGGAGAAACTTCTTCAAATGTCATTGTGGACTGGAAATATCTGAGCTTCTATTTTGAAAAGACAGAAAGCAGAAAGAGGAATAGATAACCAAAGTTTGTATAAAATAATAAGGCAAAAATAGGGGAATTTTGAAAGTTATCGTAACAAGCAAGGGAACAAACAGGAAGGGGTAGGCCCTCTGCTTGAGACAGATGGTGAGAGCAGACGACAGCGAGGAAGCAGGACCACTCTGTTCCTGTTCCTGTCTTCTGCGTCAGAGACAATGATCTTCAGAGTAGAGAGAGGAGAGCAAACCAGCTCCAGAAGGACTGCTGTCAAAGATAGGTGGGAAGACAGAGAACATCAAGTGCCCCTGCTGAGAAGAACTTCAAGAGAGGGCTGGAGAGAGCAGGGGGTGACTCTTCTGAACCAGTGACTGTTCCCTCTGAAGGATGGGAGGGAAGGGGGAGTGTGGGGAGAGTGCCACAGGACTGGAGAGAAACAAATGCAGTGCACATTTTTAATGGAAGAAAACCGTGCAATTGTAGATCAGTAAAGCCTGACATTAATCCCTAAGCAAAATTATAGAATGGATTATTAGAATGGATGGGTTTTCCAACAGTTTAACATGAGAGCATGTAAATTCTTTCAAAGGGAAGTAGTATTCACTGAGACCCAGCACAGGCTCATTAAGATTAAGCTGTACGACACTAACCTCATTTTCTCTTGGGGTAGGTGAACTACTAGTGTTAAGAAGAGCTAATATCCCCTTTAGCACTTATTTGATGTCAGCCTCTAGGTTAAATGCATTATGTGCATTTTCTCACTTGAACCTAAGTATTATTTTTCCCTATTTTATTGATGAGGTATCAGAGGTTTACAGCAGTAACTAGCCCTAGACCACACAGCTAAAACAGATGAACATGCATTTAAGCATAGGTTGGCACATTCCAGAATTCATGGTCTCAGTCTCTGCTCTCTAGTGCCACCGAAGAGTATAGGACTGCTCTATCCCAGGAGTGTTATTGAAATGGCACACCTGAATTATGTCCATGGTCACAAGATAGACAGAGATGAACCAGCTGACGGGATACTTGGGCTGGTCCATCAATGATGGAATGACCATTTTCAAAAAGCGTTAAGTAATGTGTCATTGTTTACTGAAAAAGACATTTCCAGTGATCATGCCCCAGAGCCCCATACTTATGCTATCATTGGTTAACTTTTTCATGAACGACTTGGCCAGATAAGTAGATGGCATATGGGGATAACCTGAAATCTGGCTGGCTGGTACCTGACAACAGAAATAGAACTGGATTCCCTAAAGATCTCAGCACAGGTTGAATAAAACCAGAGGCATTATATTAGGAATAACTATAAAATCTCTCACTTAGGTTTTTCAAAATCTACCCAATGTCATATAGGAAAAAAGAAAAAAGAAAAAGAAGAGCTAAGGTGAGTTCATGAATGACTCCTTCTCCTCAAGCAAGCTCAATAGTATTATAGCCCCACAGTAAAGAACTTCTCCAAGGCCAAAGGTCAAATAAGGAAGTGTTGGATTCCATCACTGAACTGACTCTTTATTGAAAGGCTCCAAGATCACACAGGTAGGAAAAAACAAAACAAAACAAAACACAGTGCTAATAGCTCAGTCCAGGGAGTAACGCAGGAGAAAATACTAGAGAATAAGCAGCCAGGAAGCTGAACAATGGTGAGAATTTAAAGCAGGAGAGGAAGGAAGATTTCAGTGAAATCAAACTCTTTCATGCTCTTTCTTTTTTTAAATATATACTCTCTTCTCTCTCTTACATAGAGCGGAAGGCCTCCAGGTGCTGAGGACTTTCATTGTTCTCCTCCCTTGTACTGTCAGCAGGCCTTTAATAGCTTTTGGAACAATATTTCTTGGTTTATTTTATTATTTTAATGTTTAAAAAATTAAAATGTTTTCAGTTGTTTTTTTTTTTTTTAATCTTTCACATGGGCACTATTTTAGACGATTGTAGTCTGGAACACGCATGTGTATGTTGCTGTTAAGGGAAGCCTATTTTCAGATTACGGCAGGTGCACTGAAGCTTTCTTTTTGTTTGGTTCCTGACGGGTGTTTTGGGAAGTATATACAGTAGCTTTAAGGAGCCTATAAAAATTCTATTTCATAGATATATGAGTAAAGAGTATGATGTGGCTACGCAATAAGGGACGATGATTTGATATTACATTAATTAAATTATGTATATGAGAAGAAGAAACTGATCATCTCTCTCTATGCGCAGCTAAACCCACACATGGACTGATGCTTAGTTCTGACCCTTCAAGAGGACTCACAGACATCCCTGTATTTCCAGGGTGTATTTCCTATGGAAATACATACATTTCCTATGGAAATACACCCTGTATTTCCGCTGACCCGGGTGATGGAGAGATTTGGAACCATGTAAAACGAGAAACTCTGAAAGAAATTGGGACTTTTTTTTCCCTGGAAAAGATAGTAGTTGCTATTTAGCAAGCCATAAAAGTGACTAGAATAGTAATAGGTTATCAGAACAAAGGGGAAAATCAGAGTTTTATCACTTTACACAGTAGTGTAGTGGTTCTAGCATTAGAATGGCCTGGGTATGTAGCCCAGCCTCACTGCTTACTAGCTGTTCAACCTTACTCAAGTTTCTTAACTGCTCTGTGCTGCAGTGTTCCCGTATGTTAAAGGTAAAAACAATAGTACATGTGTCATGAGGATTACATGAATTAAGCTACCTAAAACACAGAGAGTAGTGTCTGGTACCTGTTAGGCACTCCATACATTTTAGTTACCAATAAAGCGCAATAGAAGTTTTCCTCCTGTTGGATAACATAAATGAATGATTAGACTTGGGATGGTGATTCTGACAGGAGAGGGAATGACAGGGAAGAAATAAATGATCAGGTCAGGTTTGAGAACTGAGTTTGCTTGTGTTTATCATGGAGTAAGCCAGGCTGCAGAAAAATGCATTTTAATTATCCTAAATAATTAGGATAATTAATAATCCTAATAATCCTAAAGTTAGAATATTTGAAAATATCTAGTGTGGTCCCTTCACCCGGCAAGATCAAACACAAACTCACTGCTAGTTGATTTTTTAAAATTGGATTGTCAAGAAGAGAAGTAACCTAGCCAGCCAGGGCAAACTTCTTGGACTTGGCATGAAAAGACAAGATGATAAACCCTGTTGAGAATATTCTGTCAAAATTATTATGAAAGTTACCTCTCACTTTGCTATGGGCAGAGGTGGCCCATCAGAATAAATAATAGTCCTGTGGATTATCTGAAATAAGGACACTATGTATGTACAAACAAAAATACTCCTATCATGAAATAACCTTTATTATATCCCTGGGCAATTAACATTTCATGTCTGCTCTAAATATTCTTCCCCAAAATGACAGATTTGAAAAATAAGAGCTTTTTATTTGACAAAGAAAATGCTGGATAACAGTTACCAATGTTAGGCTAGATTCTCTGGGTCCCAGGGTCTCCTGATTCCTTCATTCCTTTAGCAAGTTTTTATTGAACATCTACTAAGTGCCAAGTTCTTTTCTAAGCCCCAAGGAAAAAGGAGACAATGTTGCTGCTCTCATAGAACTCATATTCTAGTGACAAAACACAATCAGTTCATAACCAAAAAGAAGTCTAGGAAGTGGACATGATAGAAGGTGTTAGAAGAAAACTGAACAGGGCGTAAAAGTAGGACAAGACTAGTTGGTTACTTTGGATTGAGTAGCTAGGGAGCTAACATCTCAACTGAGACAGGAATTACAATAAGCATCCAGAACTATGAGGATCAAGAAAAAAATTATCATTCTAAGAAAAGGAAACAGTTAGTACATACAGTCTTAGGTGAGAGAGAAGGCTAATTTGGCCAAAAGGCTGTGGACGGGGTGGATGATGTTTATGGGAAGTTCAGAGATGCAGAGCCCAGATCATTTATGGCATAGTAGGACAAGGTAAGAAATTCAGACTGTGGGGGCGCCTGGGGGGTTCAGTCAGTTCAGCGTCTTCCTTCAGCTCAGGTCATGATCCCAGGGTCCTGGGACTGAGCCCTGCATTGGGCTCCCTGCTTGTTGGGGAGTCTGCTTCTCCCTCTGCTCCTACCCCCTATTCGTGCTTACTCTTTCTCTTTCTCAAAATAAAAATATAAAATCTTAAAGAAAAGAAAAGAAAAAAGAAAAGAAAAGAAAAGAAAAGAAAAGAAAAGAAAAAAAAGAAAAGAAAAGAAAAGAAAAGAAAAGAAAAGAAAAGAAATTTAGGCTGTAACTACAATCAGAAGCCAGGCATTTGGTGAATTTTAAGCAGAGGAATGACATGATCTGATTATATTCACATAGATTGATTTTGCTATTACATGGAGATTAGGTTACAGAAAGCAAGAGAGGAAGCAAGGAGATCAATTGGAAGGTTGTAGCAATAGTTCAAGCAAAGACATGAAGATGTCTTAGTGGGAGATAAGATAATGGACACAAAGAGAAATAGGCAGATTTGGGGTAGTTTTTGGAGTTAGAAGTGACAGAATTTGGGGGTACTTTGGAGAAACAGAGAGCTAAATTATGGATGTGTTCTACATTTTTGGCCTGAGAAATCTGGTTGAGATGGTGCCGTTTTCACATATTTGCTAGTTTGGGGAAGTTCTCTCATGGACTAATTAAGTTTTAAATGCCCATTAGCCATTTAAGAAGAGCTGTCATGTGTGAATTTGAGTATTTGAATCTAAGTTTCAGAGAAGAGGTGACAAATGAAAGACATTGATTTGAAAAACTTTAAACTACCTAAAGCCATGAGAATGGGAGGTACCACTTAAGGGAATAGGGCCAAATTACTGGGCCAATGGTCCTCCAACATTTAGAGATTGAGTAGAAGAAGAAGAGGGACTAGAATACAAGACTGAGAAGGTTCAGCCAGTAAGTTAGGAGGAAAGCCAAGAGAGAGCTATGCAGGAAGCCAAGGGAAGAAATAACGTCAAGGAAGGAATGGCCAATTGTGTTGCATGCCGGTTCATGAAACCGAGCCCTCTGGGTTTGGCAGTTTCATTGGAATGGTGGGTACTGAAGCTCAACGAGAATGAACCAAGGAGAGAATGTGAGGTCAGGGAAGGAGGAGAGCAACGACTAACAGGAGTTACACCTAGACAGCGGCAGGAGTAGAGCCCTCTGAAACTGGGCTTACTCGTGACACTGAAGAGCTCAAAGAAAGGTTCATACATATAATGAGGGCATTTGTGCACCTGTTTGTGATTTGGGCCAGATGACCTTGGAAATACCCGTCGTATAATGATGTTCTAGGATATTTTTTATTCTACAGTATTTATCAGACACTGCTTTCTTGCTTGCCTAAATTGTCAGTGTGGTGTCCCCCACCTGATCCCTCTGCAACCTTATCAAAGATAGATAAATTATTTTCATTAGACTTGATAAAATGCTGGAAATAGCTCTTGAATTTTTATTACTTTCTCAGTAGACTCTAGATTGGGAAAAATTGATCTCATTCAACTGTCTCATCATGTAGATAAGGTAATTAAGGCTCTGAGAAGTGAAATGACCAGTCAAATGCAAAATTCAAAGATAATAGCAAAGTGAGGGCTAGAACCCACATCACCTCTTTTCAGGTCTCATTATCTCATTACTTCTCCATTTTTGGTTTATAACTCTTTAATTTTTATAAACTCTCGGCTCCAAATAGAAACTTTCAAAGTCGTGTTGAAATAACAAAATAAAAAGCAAGCAAACAAAAAAACCCCTGAAATTCTCCGCTTTAGAGAATTGAAATTCTTTTTTTGAGGCATGAGCTAAGGAGTTCATTCCTCCAGCTGCTAGAGTATTGGCAGTGGATGGCTCTCAGCCAAGCCTTCTCTGGGGACTGTGAAGTCATAGGGTCAGGTGGACTCAGCAACAATCCCTTATAAGGTGGAAGTGGCAAATCCAGAATTAAGCATCAGCCAGACAGAGGGTACAATTAAGCTTCATTGGCATCTTTCCTTCAGCAAACCTATGGCCACATGATGGGTCCCTGATGATGAGCTTACAGAGGAGGGAAAAGCCCAAACAGATTGCCCAGAGATGGGTCATCCTGACACGGAGTGCTGTTACACTGTAGCTCCACTCAAGGGTATCTCTAAATGAAAAATCTGAAGGGAAATCCTCACAATGGGCAGAGCTTCAAACATTGCATCTGGTCATCCACCTTGCGTGGAAAGAAGGATGGACCAAAATGGCACTACATACCAATTCATGAACAGAGGAAAATGATTTAGCTGGTTGTTTGGGGACTTAGAAAAAGAGAAATTAGCAGACTGGTGACAAGGGAATCTGGGGAAGGTATCTGTGGGTGGGCCTATAGGAATGAGCCCAAGTGTGAAGTTCTTTATACCATGTGGAAAAATGCCTGATGGACAGCATCCTGCTCTCCTTCGTTGTTCTTTGTAGAAGCACTGAACAATGAAAAATACAGAAAGGCACAGCCAGTTGCTATCAGCTAGCCTCTGCTATTAGCCATTCCAGTGCTGGCATGATGGTCACATACACAGAGAAGTCACAGTAGCAGGGATGGAGTCTATGCTCGGGCCCAGCATGGCTCCCACTCACCGAGGCTGATCTTGCTCCTGCCAGTGCCAAGCATCCTACCTCCCAGCAATAGAGACTAATGCTAAGTTCTGATATGGCATAACCTTCGAGGACACCAACCAGCTACTTGGTGATCAACTGACCACTCCAAGGCCCTTCTGTTCCTCATGGAGCAGCAGTAATTCATCTTGGCTGGCTGTAATCAAAAGACATTCCAGGTATGGGTTTGCCTTTTCAATCCATAGGATCTCAGCACCTCAGTTCAAGGGCTTACAGAATATATGATCCACTGACATGGGATCTTGCAAAACATTGCATAGGCTTGAGAGACTCCACTTGACAACAAAGGACATACTGCAGTCAACACATGACCGTGAGATCCACTGGTTTGATGACACCCCACCACCCATAGGTGCCAGTCTAGAGCGATAGAAGAGCCTTTTGAAAGTGTAACAGGCACCAGGTTGGAGCTGAGACTCTATAAGAACGGAGGGGAGGGGACCTTATACTCTAAGACATAGTAACACCCCAGGCAAAGGACTACCATAGGATGCCATGCTTCCAATAGGTAGATTTATGGGTCTGGGACCCAAGAACAGGAAGTGGGAGTATCTTTGTTCTCCATCCCTCTGAGTGACCAACTTGTAGAATTTGTGTTTCTCATCACTACAGCTCTAAACAATGCAGGTCTCAATGTTCTGCCCCGCAGAGGGGGAAATGTTCTATCAAAAGATACAACAAGAATCCCATTAAACTTTCAATTAAAACTACTGCCGTCACTTTAGTGTGAAAGGAGAGGGAAAGGAGTCACCATCCTGACATGGTTGGTTGATTGTGAGCATCAGAGGAAGGCAGGGCAACTGCCTCACTGTGAGGGTAGGAAGAGTATCTTTGGGACTCAGGCGATACCTGCGGAATCTCTTGGTATACTACATTGCCCAGTTTTGACAATGATTGGGTGAGGGCCACAGCCATGGCCTAAAAATGTCCTGGTGCCCCAGGACTCAGACCCATAAGAGATGAAGGTGTGGGTCACCCCATCATATAAGCCACTTAGACCAGCAGAAATATTGGCCAAGAATGAGTAAAATCCACAATAAATAGTAAAGTAAGGATACAGGGAAAAACTTAATAAAATGTATAAGTGAATTCAAGCAGCACAGAAGATAGACTTCAGACAGTGTGCCGTCCAGATTCCTTGTTCTGGACTAAGGAATTCATTGCCTCAGTCGCTGGTAATAATGACAACTAATGGCTTTCAGTTGAATTTTTATCCGTGATTGCACAAGCTAAAAGAGCTGCCTTGCCCAAGGTCACACCTATTCCTGGGCACGGTCCCCATTTAATGACGGATGATAAAGGAGTTCAGGGACTCGGGCCCTTTGCCTTAAGAAGGGACAACTCTGAAGGTTCATCCAAGCTCCAGAGCTCCCAGGCTCTTCATTGAAACTTCAGTGTAGTTCTGCTCCTCCCTTGACTCAAACCTGCTTCCTGTACCACACCATGTAAGGGCTCATTCCAAGGGTACTCGCCAATGAAATCACTGCACACAACACAAAGCTCTTTCTTTGAATCCGTTTCTCAGAGACAGCTAATTCAGAAAGCAAAAACCATGTGAGATGCTATCCCTAACAGTGAGAATAATATTCTAGTACTTTCGTGAAATTGGAAAAATTAGGTTAGGAAAAGTTGTAAAGTATTTGCCCCCACTTTTATAAAACAAATGTGCATAAATAAATGTAAATACATCCTGAAAAGGAGCATAAAGTAGCAAAATATTAACAGTAGCTCTCGTCGGGTACTAGGCTCAAGATGTTCTTCTATATTTTTAATAATCAATACTAGGTATGATTATTTTAAGTACATAAAGTGAAAAAGTTGAGTGTATAATATATGTAGAAAAATAGAGATGCATGTATAAAACAGAAGTTCATAGAGACGAGAAACAAGATAATTACTCTCTATCCCAGATGACTCTTGATTTAAGAATGGGAAACAATTTATCTCTTCTCTAATTCATCCACTAGATCCACTGAAGTTACCAGGTGAGGCTGACAAAACTGGAAACTAACACATAGGAGTGGAATTCTGGGTCTATACGTAACCTTTGGAGGAACTGCCAGACTGCTTATCAAAGGGGCTGCACCATTTTACATTCAGCAGTTATAAGCCACGTTATTTTTCTAACCTTGGTTTGAGCACATTTCTCTTTTGGTCTGAATATTCTGCCAGATACAGATTAGTCATTTCTCTTAGACGGGTTTGTGCAGGTTCCAACCAAGTGAAAGACTAGAGAAAGTCCTTGGTTCCCAAGGCACCATCCACGTGGTGGGAATGAGGCAAATAAGTTTTTCTTCAAGACCGACACTCAGCTCTTAGAGCATTTCCCTCACTGTTCCTGTCTCGCCATATAATGGGCATGTCCATTGACCGACCCACTCCAGAATCACTACATCAAAAGTGGGAGCTTTTCTCATTGGCTTGCTTATCCCCAAGATCCTCTCAAAGAAAAGAACCTCATTATTATCCACTCGATTGCTTTACCTTGTGTAGGGAGTCAAATTTTAATAAAAACCAGAAACTGTGAAAATCATTAGCCAGGGCAAGGTTGTTTTGCTTGCTTTTAAAAAATTATGCTACTTAAATTTTATAAGCAGGTGATACTTACTTTTCTTTTCTCCTCTCCCAAGGCTGGGTCATCCCCAAATTTGTTCGGAAATTCGCCATATACTATGGTTGACCATCAAGTTCAATCCCTGGGTTCTCGGCAGCAATTCTCACCTAATAAAAGGAAGCATATAGTTCTCTCAAAACCATTTTTCTGGTACAAAAATTTAAGTGGGGAAATTATGATTTATTCAAGTGGCATCAAGAAGCACGATGGTCACAATGTCTTTAACAGTTTCACAGAAAATGCAGAAAAACAGTTTCAAGTGGGCGAAACTCTAATAACTCTAAATAAAAACCAAATGAATCTCATCAAAATATATTTTCTGTGAAGATTTTTTTTTTTTTGAGGAGGCTAATCAAAGTAGTTTAAGAGCCAAGTGGCTGCATTTAATGTGATTTCAAACTTCACTAATTTGAAGTGGTATAGTTATAAAACATTAATAAAGCCTATAGTATATATTTGGAAGTAATTTATATCTCTTCCAATTATAAAAAATTATCAAGTATTACATAATTCAGAGCAGACTGGATGAATCCATTATAAACTGTGTTTTTGCTATTTTCTTTAGGAGGCAAACAAATTAGCTGGCAAACAGACCCACCGTCCTTTATCAGATTTATTGAAACTTAGTGTTGGCCTCTATAGATTGGAAATAAGTGAGGTTTCCAGGAATATAGCATTCATATTAATGTAACTACCCTGTGTCTAGCTTTTCAGTGTTCTATCTTCCTAGAAGGAGAAGTCCTTAATCTCTTAGAGACATGGATACATTACATACTATGTACTATTATGTTAATATGTTACATATTACATATTTCTTGGCCAGTAGATAAAGTCCTAGCTGAACATCAGACTTAAGTGGAAAATCATTTATAAGCTATAGCTGGTCATGAGTATTATAGAAATAATATTTTTCAGTCATTTCTGAGTACATAATATTTTTACTTAGCTCAAATTGCAGAGGATGCAAAAGGTTATGCTGTGATGGAATCTCTCTCCCACTCCTATCTGCTTAACCACCCAATTCTTTGCTATAGAGGCAAAACCGAAATTATCAGCTTTTTGCATAGCTTTCCAGAGATATTTCATGCATATATAAGCAAATATGTACATTCATCCTTCTTTTTAGCAGCACTGGTAGCAAATGATATACACTCTTGGATTTTTCACTTAAAGTATCTTGAAGATTGGCCTGTAGCCGTACCTAAAGTTCCTGATTTTTTTTTTTCTTTTGCAAATGCATTGTATATTATTGTATGTGTGGGCCATAAATTTAGTCTACCTGGGAAGTTTTTAAAAATACGTATTCCTAGGCCCACCCATAGGACTACAGAACCAAAATCCACGGGCTGAAGTCTGGGAGATGTAGTTTTAATAAGCTCCCCAGGTGACTGTTACCCATTCAGCCCCACATCTTCCTGCAGATTGGTTCTGAGGAATTATTTTAGGTTATCTATTCTGAATATCACTATTTCCAGCTGAGCTTTTCACCGGGGCTAGCAAGCAGGGGTTACATTTTCTGAGAAGAGCCCAGCTCATCAGTAGTACATGTTTCTGGTTGAAAGGAGGTATATGCTACTTATTGTTAGATTTACAGAACGTTTTCAGCAGGAGAGGAAAAAAAAAAGATTCCTATAGATTGCTGCCAGTAAGGTTACCAATTGATTTGCCCCATATCACTCTTAGCTGAAATGAGTCTCAGTGAGTCTCAACTTTTCTTGTTTTCCCTGTGACGCAACAGTCCTCAGGGGAGCTGCGGCATAAGAATCATGACAACCACAGTAGAGGCTCTGATCAAGTCCCCAGGGGAAGAGCACCCACCAGAACCGATTTTAATTCTCCAAGAAGGCCATGAAAATCTCCTGGGTCATTACTGTATTCATTCGGCCAAAGGAAAATGATTTATTTTTTTATCAAACAGAAGAATCAAAGGCAAATGATGGCACTTCTGCACCTTCTCTTCCCCCTCTTACTTGTGTGTAGCATGTTTTCCACGCTCCTAGTTGCTTGTGTTACAAGATCATATATCACCCAATGGTTTGTCATTACATTTGTATTTAAACTCCTCTTCCAATCCTCCTAAACCGAACCTTTCATTTTTTTTTATTTTAACATTTGCTTCCTTTCTGGTGTCATCATGCTTATGATCAGTGAGAAGGCTTCAGTACAATGGTCCATCCCCGGAATTGGCCTGGCGGCCTTGCAAGTAGATTTAGAGCCCTACTGTAAGTGATACTTTGTTTTCATTTGAGCAATTTGGAAAAAAAAAATAGATCAATTGCTTTAAACAGCTAAAATAAAAGATGTGGTGCTCCTTACTGCTTTGGATTCTCAGCATCTTAATCAATGGTGGTGACCTTTGAGATGGATTTTATGAAAGCGGGAAAGGAACTAACATGTATTGATTGCATCCCACATAGATTATTCAAACTGATGGTAGAAGGTGTATTCGTATGTCCCCATTTTGTAGATGAAGAGTTTAAGACTCAAAGAGGTGAAGTAATTTACCCAAATCCCACATCTGGTGAGCGGCATTGCTAAGGCTGGAAACTAGTTCTGATTCCAAAAATTATGCTGCTTCTACTAAATCATGTTTACTATCTAGACAAATTATATAATTTAGAGGCACATTTGCTAGAAGAAAATAGTAAACATATTTAGATAAAACCTATTCGATATTTCATTATGAGTCCCCCAACTGGATAATTGAGGTGATTCAATTTCCTAGACAAGCATTTCTGTGGCTGAATGGATAATTATTGAACCTATTGTGCTATCAGATCATTCAGATCACGTGCTATTGAGGAGAGCCATTATTCTAAATATAGTACTATACGTAAACTGCGCATTGAGTTTAGTTAGAATAGTTTTAGCGCTGAGTATAACAGCTCCTTGAGCAAGGCTCCAAATGGAGAAGTGTTTGCACTCGTGCACTGTTCTATACTACATTTAACCAAACCTTAAAAGTGGATATATGGATTTAGATATTGGCTTTAAACATAGATCACTGACACACACTAATGCTTCTCCAACAACATCACACCGGAAGAGATCAACCTCAATAAGACCTTTAGTCTTAAAAAAATAAGATTTTTTAAGGACACTGCTAACTGTTCTGAACCTCTCTAGGCTGTGAGTGCTTCTGTCCATTTTCTCAGGAGCGCAGAATCTTTCCTTATTGACTTTTGCTTCTGTGTCCCTGGTGGAAGCCAAGTCACATGGCCACCACAAGTCCAAGGATAGAAAGTATTTTACAGAAGTGGGCAAGTGGGTATGAGTTGAGCAGCACAACTACTGAGTTTGCCATAAGGCCCAGGAATGGTACTTGGCTGGGAGGAGTGACTGGAATTAATTACTGGGTCCTAGGGGGTTGCTATCTTAGGTAAGTTCCATACAACGCAAAGTGCCTGCTTTGCTTATTAACGATCTTTAGCTCAGATTTCCCCAAAGTCTTATCCTTGGAATAGGATACAGTGGGATGTCTCTCAAGCTTATATGACCACAACTTAATGTGGTCATGTAAGCATGGAAAACTGGAATTGACTTACTACCTTGTTAAAATATATTTGTAAATGCAATTTCTGTCTCACAATCCCTGTTGCCAGGGTAGTCCTCAGCACAGTTACTATTCTTTCTTGATTTTCTTTTGTTTTCTTTCAGGTCAAAAATGCTATATTTTGTATGAAATTATAGCATGCCAGGCTCCCTGACTCTAATTTCTCTTCTTTATTCCAATTCCCTTGAGTAATGTAACTCCCAAACATGATTTTATTATCATTTGAGATTAAAATCACAGGACTTCATCGTTTCCTTCCAACCATTTTCATTTTTTTGACATTTAAACTACTTTTTAATTTATTTAAGTAATGCATGCACATAGTCTATGAAATCAAAATTTTTTTTTATTTCAGTCCTAAATTTTATAACAGTCCTAAATTTTTATAACAGTCCTAAACAGTCCTAAATTATATCCTATATAATTTAGGAAATCCTATAAATAGTCCTAAAATTTTATAACAAAACCAGTGGCTCCATGCCTCACCTCTCTCCTCATCCTTAGGGGTACTATTCTCATATTCATACATCTCCCGATCTGTAAATAATATGCATATTATCTTTATCTTGTCCCTTTTTCTTCAACCCTTATTTTTATATTATATTTCAGAAAATTTCAAACATATTTAAAGATTTATTGATTTATTTATTTTTAGGGGGAAGGGAAGGGGCAGAGGGAGAGGGAGAGAGAGAAGCTCAAGAAGACTCCAATCTGAGTGCAGAGCCCAAGACCAGGCTTAATCTCACAAGGCTGAGAACATGGCCTGAGCTGAAATCATGAGTCAGACACTTAACCAATTGATCCATCCAGGCGCCCCCCAAAATTTCAAACATATTTAACAATAACAGAAATAATACAATTAACTCACAAACCCATCATTCAAATTTAACAACAGTCAACTCACAGTCATTCTTTTTGCTTTTAAATCTCTTTCTGTTCTCCAGGATTATTTTTCCATTTACATTTTTTTTGTTGAAGTATAATATAGATCTAGAAAAGTACAAGCATCAAAGGGTGCTGCTCCCTGAAGTTTCACAAAGGGAACATACCCACAAAACCATTATCCAGATCAAGAAGCAGAAAATCAGTAGCCTTCAGAGCCCCTCATTAGAGCCCCTCACTTATGCCTCTTTCCATTTGAGAACCTCCAAAAGTCACTCTCTTGAGGGCATGAATTCATTTCCTCTGTGTTTGTACATTACATAAATGGATATATGGTATGGACTTCTTTTGTTCTGACTACTTTCGGTCCTGACTATATTTCTGGTATCCATCTTCTTGGGTGTCGCAAGTTGTTCTTTCTCATTACAGTTTAGTGTCACATTATGTAAATATCCTACTATAGATGGGGTATTTCAGTAAGGTCTGCTTTTTAAAAAGATTTTGTTTGTTTGTTTGTTTGTTTGAGAAAGAGAGCGTGCACATGCAGGAGAGCATGAGTGAGGGGGAGGGATTGAGGGAAAGAGAGAAGGAGACTCCCCACTGAGCAGGGAGCCCAACAGGGGTTGATCCCAGGACTCTGGGATCATGACCAGAGCCAAAGGCAGAACTTAACTGACTAAGCCACCCAGGAGCCCCCAGTAAGGCCTGCTTTTCAGCTATTTCAAATAGCATGGCTTCAAAAATACTGAAACACGCTTTTGCTGATCATATGCTAATGTTTTTGTTGGGTATATAACTAGGAGTGGAATTGCTGGGTTATAGAGTATTTATAAATGTTCAGCCACAGTGCATACTTCCAAAAAGTTGTCCAAAGTTGATTATCTCAATATATATTCCCACCAGCAGTATATGGGAGTCCCAATAATTCCACACCCTTGACAGCATTTTTTTTCCTTTCGTTTTTGCCATTCTGGTGGGACCGTAGTGATATCTTATTATGGTTTTAATTTGAAGTTTTTTCTCTGTAGACTAATGAAGCTCAACACATTTTTATATCTGTTTTGGTCCTTTGGATATCATCTTCTATGAAGTATCTGGTCTTTTGTCAATTTTCCTTGCTTTAGGAGTTTCGAATGGGTCTCTTTTCAGATAAATGTATAGACAATATCTCTTCCTATGATTTTGGTTGCCTCCTCAACCACATAATGGTATCTTCTGATCAATGGGAGTTTTGTTTTATTTTAAGATTTTATTTGAGAGAGAGAGAGAGAGAGAGAGAGCACAAGTAGGGAGGGAGAGGGAGAAGCAGACTCCCCGCTGAGCAGGGAGCCCAACATGGGGCTTGATCTGAGGACCCTGAGATCATGATCTGAGCTGAAGGTAGATGTTTAACTGACTGAGCCACCCAGGTCCCCAGGGGAATTTTAAATTTTAAAATAGTACCATTAACCATTAAAAATTTTTTTGGCTGGTGTTTTCTATGTGCTGTTTAAGAAATCTTTGCCTACCTCAATGTCATAAATATGTTCCTCTATGTTTAATTCTAAACTCTTGACTGTGTTACCTTTCATGTTTAGAGCTACAATCTATCCAGAATTTTGTTTATTGTGTGAGGTAGATAGAGGCCAAGATATATATCTTGTGTGGGTGTGTGTCTATATGCTTTGATATTGGTCCAGCACTATTTATTAAAAACGTTTTTGTTTCTTCTCTGTATCGAAGTTTTGTATTTGTCGTAAGTCAGCTGACCACATGTGGATCTCTCTGGAATCCCCTCTTTTCTGTAGGTTTGTACTTACTCAAATACCACAATTTTAGTCACTGTAGCTTTATAAAAGGTACTGGTATTTATGGTGTAAGGCCTCCAGCTTTCTCCTTTTTAAACACTGTCTTAGATTTTTTTTTTTTTTTTTTTTGGTTCATAGCATTTCCATATCAACTTTAGAATTAACTGTTCAATTGTTTGAAAAACAATACTAATCTGCTGGCATTTTTATTGGATTAAATTGCATACAGAGATTAATTTGGGGATATGGACCACTTTAAAAGACAGAGTCTTCTGACCCATGAGTATAAGTACCACCATTTATTTAGGTCTCATTTACTTCCTTTAAAAATGCTGTGCATTTTTTTAGTGTTCCTGTTTTGTACTTCTTCATTAGATTTATTCCTAGGTATTAGATATTTTTGGTACTATTGTAAATTATATACTTTAAAAATTTCTTAGTTTCTCTCTTTATGTGGCTGGTATACAGAAAAACACTTGGAATTTGAATATTGACTTTGAATTCAGCAATCTTGTTAAATTTACTGATGATTTAGATTCTTCTAGATTTTGCTAGATACACAAACATATTACCTGCAAATAAGGATAGATTTCTTTCTTTCCATCCTTTTTATACTTTTCTTTTCCACCACTTACTTGCTTGGCTAGGAGCTGTGATATAATGTTGAATAGAAATGGTGATAGCAGGCATCCTTATCTTTTTCCCAATTTCACAGGAAAAGTTTTCAGTATTTCATGAGTATCATATGAGTGATGCATTTTTATAGACTTTTTTTTCTTTTCTTTCTTTCTTTTATTCTTTACTAAATGGCATATCAGATAAAGGGCTAGTATCCAAAATCTATAAAGAACTTATCAAACTCAACACTCAAAGAACAAATAATCCAATCAAGTAATGGGCAGAAGACATGAACAGACATTTCTCCAAAGAAGATATCCAAATGGCCAACAGACACATGAAAAAGTGCTCAACATCACTCAGCATCAGGGAAATACAAATCAAAACCACAGTGAGATATCACCTCATACCAGTCAGAATGGCTAAAATTACCAAGTCAGGAAATGACAGATGTTGGTGAGGATGCGGAGAAAGGGGAACCCTCCTACACTGTTGGTGGGAATGCAAGCTGGTACAGCCACTC
>CM053615.1:4952882-5001661 GCA_028646535.1 Procyon lotor | reverse complement strand
GAAGGAACCTAGATGTCCATCAACAGATGAATGGATAAAGAAGATGTGGTGTATATATACAATGGAATACTATGCAGCCATCAAAAGAAACGAAATCTTGCCATGTGCAATGATGTGGATAGAACTAGAGGGTATTATGCTGAGTGAAATAAGTCAATCAGAGAAAGACAATTATCATATGACCTCTCTGATATGCAGAATTTGAGAGGAGGGGAGGGGGTTGTGGGGGGTGGGAGGGAAAAAATGAAACAAGGTAGGATTGGGGGGGAGACAAACCGTAAGAGGTTTTTATAGATTTTTTAAATCACATTAAATAAGATTCTTCTATTCTCAGTTTGGTGAGATTTATTTTTTAAATCTCATATCCCAAATATTCCTATCTAGATCAGAGGTCAGCAAACCAAAAGCTGATCACCTCTTTTTTATAAAGTTTTATTGGAACACAGTTACGCCCACTCATTTCTGCATTGTCTGTAACTTCTCTTGCTCTACAGTAGCAGTGCTAAATAGTCACAACACAGGTCTGTATGTCCTTCAAGCTGAAAATATTAAGAACCTGGTTCTTTAAGAAAATGCTTGCCAGTCTCTGATCTACAGGATCATATACTTTTTCTCCTTTTTCTATTAATAGAGAAAACCACTGATAAACTGAAACAGTAAACCAGCCTTGCATATGGAGGAAGATCCCATTTGGTGATGGTTATCCCTTTTATAATTTGCTGGATCGGATCTGCTCATTTTTATGTATTTATTGTCCCCTTTTTAACAGCCCCTATTTGCTTTCTAATGTCTGCTGCCTCTTACCTTCCTTTCTACTTTTATCTGGATTTTCTCTTTCCTCACCCCCCCCCAGCCCCCATTGTTCTTACCTTGCTCAATTTAGATTATATTCTTTTTTTTTTAATTTTTATTAACATAATGTATTATTTGCCCCAGGGTACATGTCTGTGACTCATCAGGCCTATACATTTCACAGCACTTAACAGCACATACCCTCCCCAATGTCCACAACCCAGGCACCCTATCCCTACCCCCACCCCCCGCCTCCCAGCCACCCTCAGTTCGTTTCATGAGTCTAGGAGTCTCTTATGGTTTGTCTCCCTCCCCATCCCTTCCTGTTTCATTTCTCTCCCCCACCCCCCCAAACTCCAGGCTTGCCTCTCAAATTCTTCATATTTAAATTATATTCTAATAAGTTTCTCCTAAGTGTGACTTTCTTCCTCTAGGCTTAGGTCTTCTGGATTTGAGAGCTCCTGGGGCCATATGACTCTAACATTTCAAGCCTACAGTGACTCCCTTGCCCGTCTCAGTGCCCTGAACTCTAAAAATTGCCATCTCAGATTGTCTCCTGGAACCTTCTAGCGAGTGACCTGTTGGGGACTTTGAGGTTCTCCTATTCTCAGGAGGAGCACCCTTTTGCCTTCCCTCAGCTTTCTCCTTCATACTTCACAGATGGTGATGGATCTAAAGCTATGAGTTCTTTGTCGACAGTTGTTCATATTTTAGTTTCACGGGAATACTTTATCCGCTAATTTAATTGGAGATGTTGTACTCGTGTTTTTACTTTTGTTACACTATTTGTTCTTTCTGTTTTATTCTAATTCGGGGAGATTTACTGCTAACGCAGCAGCCTAGAATCCTCCTTTATTTCTAAATCAAGTAAAGGCATATTCTTTGTCGTGCGGAAATGTAAGGTATGCTTCAACTCATACATGACTAAAGCTTTAAAATCACTTATTTAGCATTGAGTAATTTAAAAAATCCCACACGGGATAAAGGGACAGGTTGTTCAGTCACGTCCTGACCAGAAGTTGTAAGCCTACACCCTGCAACAGGACAGAGATGTGTGTAGTAGAGAATCAGCTTTGTCTAAAAAGAGTTCTGGCCTTGGCTACTGGGAGATCTCGAGGCCCCTGGAGTAGTTTGCCTGATGGGACTGTTTCTTTTGCTTGGGAGAGTTTGCTTCTGAACAGTCTAACAGTGTGATACACGATAAGGGGTTTGGGAACTTGCCCTATCCATTCCAACTTCTGGAAAAACTAGAGACTAAATGTATTAGCCAGAATCTCCAGGAGTGACTGGAGTCGAAAGGCCAACCACAGGTGATCAAGCCTCACTACAAGCTCCAAAGCCAAAAGCTGAGAGGGCTGGCAAGAGTCAGATGGTTGCCATATTGTCACAAATGGATCACCCACGAGGACGATGTGTCCCTGAGGCTGATGGGAGCTTCATGTCTGGAACCCTCCCGGACCATGCCCTGGACATCTCTCCCTTTGGCTGACTTCGATTTGGTTTTGGTGGTGGCTGTTGATCTTGTTTGTTTTTGCTATAATAAAATTGTAATCCTAAGTATAGGGCTTTCCTGAATTCTGAGTCATTCTAGTGAATTATCAAAATTAAGAGGGTAGCAGGAATCCCTGACTTTGTAGCCCGCTGGTCAGAAGTGAGGATGTGGCTGGTTTCTACAGTGAAGGCATTTTCGTGGAGGACTATGCCTTCTTCCTGTGACGTTTGGACCAACTTCCAGGTAGGCGGTATCATGGCTTTTGATGAAAAAGTCTGGGCGTCCATGTATTATACAAATAAACACAAATGCATTATGGAGCAAAACAGACTAATTAGGAAAATGCATGCTAAAGTGGCATATTATAGGGAATACAAATATTCAATAATGAGAAAGAATTAAAAACACATAGAGGAATTAGGGTAGTATTTGTTGCCAGTTTGATAGCTTTATTGCTCTCACTCTAGAATGCTTAACTCCTTCCTTGCCAGAGAGCCCTACAGGATTCATGATGCATCTCTTACAACGAGGATCAATAGGAAAAATGGGAATCAAATGACAACCAGCTTTTACTCTAATGCAGATCTGAGGAAAGTACAAGGGTCCCTGGGTCACTAACTATATAGCTGCTTGGAAAAAGGACAAGGGAGAAGCAGATAACCAAGGACGCAGACCTTGTCTAGCTCTCCTTCGCATGTGGAGAAAAGCAAGCACAAAGTACAAAGGTAAAAGAATGCATATCCTGTGGCCACGCATTTTAAATTACATTCAATCCACCCACTAGGAATGATAGCCAGCCTTCTTCTTGGTCCACTAAGCTATGTTTTCTTCTGAGTAGAGTTCTCTTTTCTCTCTTGAGCAAGTGTGGTAGGCCATGCCAGACCTACTTTACCCAAAACTCAAGTAGGTTCAATGATACAGTAAGAGCTATGACGTGGAAGCGCAGGCTCTGGGATTATCTTGTATGAAACTACTGTGCCTTCTAGCCAGCCCAAGTCATGCAAGAGACAACAACCAATGGGCGTATGTCCACCAGCCGGGAAGATTTTATACTTTATTTTGGGCCATAGTGACCACTAAATTTCTGGTATCCCCCCATGAAAGGCAGCAGATAGTACCAGAGAAGCATATATACCCATCTGCTTTCTTTGTCACCCATAATTTTATACTTGGTCTCATAATTTTGCTGGTTTACAAATTTACAAAGTAAAAGTCAATTCAGACTACATCCAGGTAGTCAACATCACCAGTATTTGAATGCAGAATGTGTGTGCTGGTCTAGAGCTGTGAGTTGTTACTAATGAGGTTAGTGACTATGGGTGGGTGTGGACTATGACTACAAGAGTTTCAGCACAGACATTCTACTTGCTCTGATATACTGCACATGATATGTGGTTTATCTTCCCGCCACATCCAAGAATGATTTGCTTTTCAGCTTAGGGTTACTTTCCGCAACCTTAAAGGAATAGGGATACATACATGGGTAGAAAGGCAGAATATGGGAAGCAGGGAGAGCACTCAGCAATAAGGTGGTAATATATAATCTTTATCAGAACTCTCCTAATATTTTGTTGAATGTGCTATTCTAGGATTTAGTCCATTTAACTGAGGGATGTAAACTGTTCTTGGGTGGAGGGAAGACACTAAGGACCTCCACTCAGTGAGCAGTCCTAAAACCCTCACTTTCCTCTGAATCACACCCACACTCATTTCCTTCATCTCCCTGGGAGCTTCATCTGTCACCCCAGAAAGAAGAATGAGATGCTAAAGACACCTACTAAGTTTGTCTCTCTGACATTTGGTCATATTACTCAGCTTTATCAGAATTTTGTTGATTAACAGGTATAGTTTCTAGGCTATTGGTACAAGATCAGGCACTATTTCTATTGGATTTTCTACTCTGCTAAACATCTTTATGTGTTCTTCTAATAATTTCAACTGAGGAGGATGGTCTTGAGGACTAACAACCATGATAGGTTCACCCTCAGTATTTCCAGAGAGAACAGTTTCCTTACTTTTTTGTGAGGAAAACCTTTCTGCTAATTGGCATCTTTAATTATAAGAAAGTTATTCCCTGTGTTGAGTTAGTTTCCAAAACTTCCCTCCAGAACAATGTGTAGCAGATGTACTTCCTTTCCCACAGGACCAGATTTAAGTATATAAAGACAGCTACCTATTCTTTTATTTCCAGGCATTATAAATATATTCAATAGCTTCATACGTTCCTTCATATACTTCTAAGATATAACATTCTCTAGATATCATCTAGGCAACTTCATGTCAATAAAAGGAGGTAACTGAGGCTCAGACCAGCAGATGAAAGCAAACTCCGCTCTAAATGCCAATTAATGAAAGCAGAAGGAATGACGGAATTAGGGAGACGTCATTTCAAAACCTCCAATTAACATCAATTCAGACAAAGTTCATGAGGGCTATAATCCTTAGGTAAATGGTTGATGGAAACTGGGACATTCGTTTGGTGTCAAGTTAATACCAATAGTTAGAGTACTTCCTAACCACAAGAGGTTAAATAACATTGCATATAGAGGGTGCAGACTGCAATCACTCCAGTAAAGGTCAATTTTAGCAATTTTAGCAAGTAATCGTAGACAAACTAGAAGTAACGTGTATTCTGATGTGATACAAAGCATGAAGTATACAAGCTTGCCTATGAGAATCTGTCCATGGTATTTCACTTGAATCCATCCAATTAAAATCACTATGCACAGGAGATACACCAAAAGAAAACATACCAAGAGAAATCTAAAAAGGTGGAATATTCTGGAGGTCAACTGGCCTTTCATCTTCAACAGTCATAGAAAAGGGACTCTTCTAGATTAAAAGAGATGGAATGGGTATATATACATACATATATATGTACATATATATATATATTTCATTGATATATATATATTTCAAATATTTGAAAAATATTTCAGATACATTTCAAAGATATGCACTAAGGTGTTAACAGTGTCAATCACTGGATGGTGACATTCTTTTTTTTCTCTGTATTTTCTATTTTTCTACAATGAATATTATATATTCTTTCTATAATAATAAAGAATTTAAAAACATTTATGGTCAACCTGGCTAAATCGCTTCTTCAATCTATATGAGACTTTTTCCAGATCCTGTCATACTGGTCATCTTCTCCTGGCTGAACCCCTCTTTGCTATCATTGTCTTTACATAAGACATCATTTGGCAATACACCTCAGATGTAATCTTACTTGTACAAGGTGGAACCTGTGATCTGACCACTACCACTGAGGCAGCTGAAGACTGCATTGCCTTTATGGAAACTCAATCACATTGTTGACTGTATAAATAGTTCATAGGCTATTTATAACGCAAGTTAATGATTAGGATAGACTATAGAGAACCGAGATGAAGGACATGGACTCTGGGGGTTTGGGGAAAATTACTTAATCATGCTAAGCCTCTGTTTTCTCATCTGTAAAGTGAAAGAAATGCTAGAACCTGTTTCATGGGGCTGTTATGGGGGCTGAATGAGATAGCATAGCAAAAGAGTTAGGTGTAGTGCCTGGTTCACAATACATGATAAATAAATAAACAAACAAACAAATAAATAAATAAAACCTATTATAATAATTATTATTGTGGTTTATAAAATCTCAGGATGAAGGTTGCTAAGGATCATTTAGACTCCCTCCAATATTTTAAAATTATTTTAATCAAAAATAAGTCAAGCAGAGAGAGTTAATTATCATATGGTTTCACTTACATGTGGAGCATAAAGCAAAAGATGGAGGACATTGGGAGAAGGAAAGGAAGGGTGAATTGGGAGAAATTGGAGGGGGAGAGAAAACATGAGAGACTGTGGACTTTGATAAACAAACTGAAGGTTTTGAAGGGGAGGGAGTTGGGGGGTTGGGCAAGCCTGGTGGTGGGTATTGAGGAGGGCACGTATTGCATGGAGCACTGGGTGTGGTGCATGAACAATGAATCTTGGAACACTGAAAAAATAAAGTTTTATTAAAAAATTTAAAAAAAAAGTGATGCATCTGACCTAGAGAAAATATCTTCTCACAAAAAAAAATACAACTAAATAAGTAATTTTCTTTATCTGGCAATAAATATACCACCTGTATTTCTGTTTACCTTATACTATGAAAGAAAACATTCTCCTCTATTAACTCACCAACACTGGATCTTTTGAATGTTTAGGACCAGCGGGGCCCAGAAAGCACCCATTTGAATGAAGTAACCCCAGAAATTCAGGGTTACACAGTTTAGGGGAGTTTTATGTGCACTGATACTCTATCAGATACCCAGAATTTTTAAAAAGATTTTATGTATTTGTTTTAGAGAGAAAGAGAGTGACCAAGAGAAGCAGCAGAAGGAGAGAGAATCTCCAGCAGATTCTGCCCTAAGTGTGGATCCCAATGTGGGGCTCTATCTCATGACCCTAAGATCACCACCTGAGCTGAAATTGAGGGTCAGACGCTCAACTGACTGAGCCACCCCAAGTGTTTAAACACCCCAGGGTTTAAAGTAAAAAATTTTCCAAAAAATAAAAAAAATAATAAAGTAAAAAATTTTCTTGGAGTTTTACATTATTTTAGTGATCTAAATGAAATTGCTAATTTTGCTATATATTAATTAGGATCTATCCCACTGCAAATTATACAAATTCAAGGGATTTATATAATAATGACATGTATTGATCAATGTAACTGGAGTTCCAGAAGTAGAGCACATTTCAGGGTTGGCTTAATCTGGCAAGATTAGCTTTCTGTCCAAGGGGTGGTTCTTTGGGCTCTGTCCTCTGTCCATCGCCATCATGAAACGGTTAGTCCCAGCTTTAAAACCTGTTCATCACCTCTTCCAAGGTTCATCACTTCAAGGTCATGAAACATTTTTCAGATTCCCAACAAGTTCCCCTTGACCTCACTGGCCACTGCTGAGTCTTAGCCCCCATTCCTGAGCCAATCATTAACAAGGAAGTGGGATCCCTTCTGAAACAAATGGCTTCAGGTAAGGGAGCTGTGGATGAATGAATAAAAACTGGGGCATTCTTGGTAGGAGGGGAATCAACAAGGAGTAATTATTAAAACACTGGAGGTCAGATGAAGCAGTATTGTTATTTTATTATTCAGAAAATTAGTTATTATTATTGTTAGGTATTATTTTATTTTCAGAAAATTAGTTTTTTCTTACAAAACTTGGCTTTTAAACAATTATGGAGGAAAAGAATCCAAACCTTTTCCCATCGGCTTTTCCCCTTTGCTGAAATGACAATAGTAAGTCTGAGAGGGAATGACAATATTGTTATGTGTTATCCCTCCCAGGTTTTAGAATTCCCAAGTGGCTCTGAAACACTTTGAACATGTGTGCAGTTTGGAAAAACCCAAGTGGTGAGTTTTCCTTTGATTTTTAGAACATGAGATTTTTAAAAATGAAGATGCAAATCTGTATGTAATAATCCAGACTTCAGGGTGTTGTTATTTAACAGCTATTTGATGTTTGACAAGTTTCTGACACTCTTTAATGAGCTTGTTTATATCTTTAATCTTAGAAATAAATTTACCAAGTGCAAATCTAGCACCAAGTATGATAAATTCATCATTTTCTCCTTTAAGAGTGGAGTGGCATCTAAATTCAGCAAGCCTCTTCTTAATTTTCTTGAAGTGAAAACATACCTATATGCCTTAATGATTTCTGCCTCAGTATTTTTTCTCTACCTTTCATTTTTTAACCAAATTAATTACCATTTTCTTATTATTAGGGACTTCTAAGCTGTTGTTTGTGGGGAAAAATCTTAGGAAAGCCATTTTGCATGTCTGAATCACAATTTCCTCTTTGGAAATTTCATCAGAGTCCATGAATAACTCATTCATCCAGTGAGTATTTGACTGCTGATCATGGTGATGGGAATTTAAAAAGAAAAAGGAAAAAGGACTTGGTCCTGGCTTTCAAGGAGTTCATAGGAATGTAGGACATAGACTATACATACATCTAGCACAAAGGAATTTTTAGAAGGGGTTTAGTACAGTGATGGAGATGGGAATGGGGTATTTTGGAATCACTTAAAAGAGATGACCTAAGTCGTCTTAAATCTAGAAATGAATGGACAAGTTTTCCTGGAAACGGTGATATTTGCGCTCTATAGGGAAGGATGGGTGGGCATCAGCCAGGAAGAGGCAGATGGGAGAGGAGGTGAGGACACTCAGTGACAGAAGACAGTGTGATCAAAGGCATGAAGTGAGGACACAGCTAAGTACCAAGGGGAAATCATAAGAAATTCATGGAATCAGAGAAAAAAGTATGAAGTAGGGAGTGGGAAAAGACAAGGCTGGATGGGAACCAGACGGTGCTGCGAGATGTTCTTCCCTATAGGTGATGAGGATTCATTGAAAGATGTTATTTAAGGGTTTGACTGAAATGTCAGCATTTCTCTAGCATCTGATTCTAACCTTCTTTAATTCTACTTGTGGATTTTATCTTTAACATTTTAAACAGTCTGAAGGAAGGGGTCCGTGGTTTATCCTCTAATTTCTGACCTTCCCAACCTCATGACCACTAAATCGTTGCTAGTATGGTGCTAGGGTATGGATGCATCCAAGCTTCTTTCTCTTATTCTACTCAACCAAAATAGTTGTGAAACTTTTTTTGTGTGCCAAGGAAATACAATAGTAAATTTAGTCAAGGGTTTGTCAAAAGAGTTCAGCAAAGCCCCCACTATTACCCTGGATTATGCCACCTCCCCCTTTCAATTTTCTTGCCATTTTCATAAGGTTAACTGTTCCCCCAGGTACACAAACTTCAGAACTAGAGGAGTAGTCTGTTGCCTTTGCACTTTCTGAGACATACAAAATTCTGGGTATTAGAACCAATTTTCCTCCTCCTCCTCCCTCCTCTTCTCCTACTTAGAAAAGCCTATTAAGATGCAAATTCTAGAAGTGGGATTCATTAAGCTATTATCAGAGAATGGCAGCATGAATTCGCTGACTCTCAGATGCCCAATCACAAGGGAAATGTGCTTGCTGTCCAGGGTCAAGTGGCCAGAGGTGAAGGAAGATCTGAAGTCTGAGAAGGAAGGACCCAGCCTCAGCTCTGCCTTTTCATTGCAAGAGGGCCTTTTGTGGCCACTCTGGTTTTTCTAGCAAAGCAATCCAGTGTCAAGAAATGCCTAATACTTCTTAACAAAATAATAGGAGGGCTTATTATTCAAAAGGCATAAATTCAAAACCATTAAATAGAAGTGCATTTCCTCAATTTGACTACAGAGAATATTGTCTCAAAAATAACAAAACGCTTGCCTTGTTGACGTGCTAAACTTTCCTGGGTGACTTGCTACAAAAAGTATATGCAGCTATGATGGGGAAAAAGAGTTCAACTTGGAGCATCTCTTTTCTTCATCCTTGCCTACAGGATGTGTGTTTGTCCACCTCCCAACAGCTCCCACGCCGTCGCTTGAATGAATAGATAAGAAAATCTGTAAGTCTTGGCAAAGAGCAGGACACAGTTCTCTTAGAATTCCCAAGAAAGAGAGGTAGACTCACTAAAGAACATCAAGATTGTCCTACATGGAGGTCTGAAGAAAGAGAGAGAAGGTCAAGGGGCTGTTTATAAGATAGGGAGGGGGAAGACTCCTTAAATCCACAGAAGCTTTCCAGTAGGTTGGTGAAAGAAGAGGTAAGCCAAAGAGAACTCCTGTGACCTCTAGTCTTCCTCATTGTCCTGTAAGGCTGACTTCTTGGATGTACATTCTTAATTCACACTTGCGTTTCATGAGTGGAGTGACAATGGAGCATGGGCGAAGGAGATGTTAGCAATATGGCCCCATGCATGAAAGCCACCATTCTCTGCCATCCCACTCAGAGCCGATGTCCAGGATTCCTCATGAGCACAGGATTCCTCTGGACCCACAACGAGTGGGGATTTGCTGAGATTTCAAAGCAAGGACATGGTAAGCTTGTTACATCCACGTGTGAGTGAGCAGAAGCTGTGACAACCACAAAAGGCCAGGCTTGCTGTTTGAACCAGAATTTGCTCTGAATGCAGAAAGAAGGCAATGGCGGGGCACCTGGGTGGCTCAGTCGTTAAGCATCTGCCTTCGGCCCAGGTCAGATCCCAGAGTTGTGGGATCGAGCCCCGCATCAGGCTCTCTGCTCTGCAGGAAGCCTGCTTCTCCCACTACCATTCCCTCTGCTTGTGTTCCCTCTCTCGCTGAGTTTCTCTCTGTCAAATAAATAAAATCTTTAAAAAAAAAAAGAAAGAAGGCAATGGCACTTTAAGAAATGTGAATTACCCAATATCATATCCTTTCCTACTCAGGTTACATCCCTGGGTTAGCTAACTGCTTACGATAAAAAGGATGTCTGTCGGTCCTTCCTTACTCATCAATGACCTAAAGTACAAAGTGTTGGTAGGTTGTGCACAGATCAATAGATGAACTAAAAACAACAGATCTCTGCAGGGATTCCACTGTCCTAGTAAGAACAAAATCCATATCCAAATATGAGCTATGAATTGTGTTAATTCAATGATTCTGCATACAAGTTCAATGCTCTTAAATCTGCATTTCAAACTGGTATTGCACAATAAAAAGAACAGTAAAATTCATGCTAATAATTTAAAATTTTAATTCATCTTTACTTAGAACAATATAAAATACCAAACACCATGACAATTTCAGAAAGCTTTATTAAAGATTTTATTTATTTGAAAGAGAGAGAATGAGAGAGAGAGCATGAGCAGTGGGGAGGGGCAGAGGGAGAAGCAGACTCCCCACTGAGTAGGGAGCCTGATGCGGTACTCAATCCTGGTGCTCCAGGATCATGACCTGAGCTGAAGGCAGTCGCCCAACCAACTGAACCACCCAGGCGCCCCAAGAAACCTTTTCAAAAGAAAAGAAAAAGCTTTAAGGTTTTGTTTTTGTTCTTGTTTTAGTTTTAGGATTTATTTATTAATTTGAGAGAGAGAGAACATGCATGAGTGGGGGAAGGGGCAGAGGGAAAAACTATCCAAGCAGATGCCCATTGAGCACAGAGCCTGACACAGGGCTCAGTCTTACCACCCCATAAGATTAGAACCTGAGCCAAAAACCAAGAGCTGGATGCTTAACTGAGTGAGCCATCCAGGCACCCCAAAACCTTAAGTTTTAATACCATTCATGATGTTATTTTTCTGCTTTTTGAACAAGGGGCCCCTTTTGCACTGGACTCCACTAATTATGTAATCAGCCCTGTGGCCTTATCTCTTGAGATCTACCTGAACTTTCAATAAAAAGTTTTGTATTTCTTAACAGAACATGTTTGGTCCAGATGGGTCTTGCTTTCCAGCATGGCTCATATCATTCATCTCAATTATCCTTTTTCTTGCAGTCAGATACAGGGTAATAAAAGCAATGCACTCCAGCCCCTACTCAGTCATGATAATTGAAACTTCCTCTTGTCAACTGAACTACAGAGAGAGCCACTTAGCTTGAAAGAGAATAGATTGAATTCCTTGATGGCCTCCATAAGTAAGCTCAGTACAACCTTAGAAAAAAACAACAGGAGGAGGGGTACCTGGCTGGCTCAGTCGGTAGAGCTTACCACTCTCGATCTTAGGGTCTTGAGTTCAGAGCCCATGTTGGGTGTAGAGCTTACTTAAAAAAAAAAGGAAGGCAAGCATACTATTTTTCTTCCTTTTTAACTGAATATATTTGACATATAACATTATGTAAATTTAAGGTATAAATGTGCTAATCTGACACATTTCTATATTGTACTATGATAGCCATCGTAGCGATCCTTAGCACCTCTATCACTCTACATAAGTATCCTTTCTTCCAGCCCATCGTTCTTTTTTTTTTTTAAGATGTTATTTATTTATTTGACAGGGAAAGAGAGAGCGAGAGATGGAACACAAGCAGGGGGAGTGAGAGAGGGAGAAGCAGGCTTCCCGTTGAGCAGGGAGCCCCATATGGCGCTCAATCCAGGACCCTGGGATCATGACCTGAGCCAAAGGCAGATGCTTAACAGTGGAGCCACCCAAAAGCACCTCAGCCCATGATTCTTAACATTTGTGATTAACTATCCTTCTCCAGGACACGGGGGCCTACCTATTTAGCTCTAGACTTCACTAAAAACAAAGACTCATCTGCAACAAAATTCATGCTTTTAGCATCTTATCTCCAAATTGACGAAACACTAATCCTATTAATTAAACGTTGGTTCAACTACCAGTGGCAGAAAGCCCCCCAAAATAATGGCTCCAGCAAGTTGGAAGTTCTTTCCTCTCAGCGTCTGGAAGTAAGTGATTCAGGCCTACTATGTGCTCTCTGGTGACAGTGCCTTCTGTTTTCTTGCTCTGCTCTGCACAACCTCCACTCCCTAGACTGCCTGGAGGCTTAAGATGTCTGTAGCCACCAAGCCTGTCTGCAGAAGAGCAGGAATGCACAGAAGGAAGTAGAAAGCAATGCCCCCTTCTTGTAAGAAACATCTAGAATGAAACCCACCACTTCTTACCTACACCTTAGTAGCTTGAATCTAGGCACAGGGCTATGGTAGGTGCAACAGGGACTCGATAATGGAATACTATGTTCTCAGCTAGCCACATAGGGTGTTGCTGCTGAGAGAAATGAGGAGAGTAGTAATTGAGGGAAACTATCCCTGTATCCCTGTGCCATATCAAGTCCCCATCAGTTTGCACATCACTAAGTCCCTCTAGTGCGGTGCCTCATACAAAATGTAGGAGGTGATTAGCAAATGATGTTCAATGGGTTCCTAAATAGCGATCATTTAAATTCATAAAGTTTCCTAATTTTTTCATGTCTGTTCATTTTGGCTGCTAACTCAGAAGCAGATAAAAAAAGAATATAATTAAAATGCAATAACAAAAATATTTTTTTAAATAATTGCACTATGTTATCTGCTTTAGACACTGGATTTGTTTTCTAGTAACAGATACTCTTAAAGTGAATTCTGTATGACAATGATAGACACACCGAATGTGCACAGATGCGTTTTGGGGGATCTTTACTTCCATCAACACAAATTCTGATTCAGGATGCTTGGGATTGGGCCAGGAACCAGAATTCGCAGTAGGTACCCAGGGTCATGACCATGGGAAACACTACTGCAAGACCTAGCAGCTTGGGCTATCTTCACCTGTTGCTTGCTCTCTCAAAGCCCAGCACAGGACCACATCTGCAAGAGTCTCACTATGACATCCGGAATGTCATCATTCTTCCTGTACCTTCCATTAATTACTGCCAACTCCAGGCTTAACTAATTTCTGGAGTTTTCTCTCCAAAACTACGACCTCCTTCCTATTTTTGCCTTATTCCTGATTCTTTCCTCTAAAGCACACTCTCAAGGTCTCTATGGCACAAGAAAAGATGCCTGAGAACCCTTGAGGACCATCTGGGGGATGTGCCAGTTGGGCAAGAATGCAATGGATGATATTTGCCATTAAGCCCATCCACCTCATCCCTCGATTGGTTAACCAGAAATGTCTTTAGGGCTGCCCCGGTGGTTCAGTCGGTTGGGTGTCCCACTCCTGATTCCCTCTGGGGTCATAATCTCAGAATCACAGGATCAGGCCCCCGTTGGGCTCTGTGCTCAGTGTGGAGTCTGCTTGGGATTCTCTCTCTCTCTCCACCCCTCCCTCCACTCATGTGCATGCTTGAGCCCATGCACGCATGCTCTAAAATAAATAAAATATTTAAAAAACCAAAAATAATAGGGGCACCTGGGTGGCTCAGTCAGTTAAGCAGCTGACTCCTGATTTTGGCTAAATGCATGATCTCAGGGTTGTAGGATCAAGCCCCAGGTGGGGCTCGGTGCTTAGTGTGGAGTCTGCTTGGGATTCTCTCTCTCCCTCTCCCTCTGCTCCTCCCCCAGCTCGTGCTCTCTAAATAAATAAACAAGATCTTAAAAAAAAATAAAAAAAGTTAAAAAATTAGAATAATAAAGAAATATTTCTACTCAGTGTAATAGTATAGCTAATAAGTATGTATCCTTATGTAATACTTATACAGTATTTGGCTTCAGATAGAATATACTAAGAAATAATTATAGAGTTTTGATGTTGATTTCATCCTGTGATTCAATGCTTCCTAAAATATGTTATACATCTTATATGCATGAGATAATTTTAATTGTACCTTTGAAGATTTATATTTGAGTAGTTCCATATTTATTTTTCCTCTCACCTTGCATTTATGACAAGTAGCTCTAAATATCTATTAGTGGGAGCTATATAAAGTTTTCTTTTAACTTTTTAAGAAAAAAATGAGTTAATTTAATGAATATTAAGTTAAAGGGTGTTTAAGCAAAATGCGAGTCGTGTCCTTGCAACAATAGAAACATTTCTCTTCATAAAGCCGAAATAAATTGAAAAAAAAGTTAGAAATGGCAAGTCTAAGAATTGGGTGGTTTGGGGTGAATCTGTCAACCTCCCTAACCCTGTTTCTTCTTGCGTAAAATGGGAATCATGATAACCAACTCCGAGGATGACTGTATTAAATGAAATAATTCACAGATAGGGTGTGTTCGATACTGGCAGCTAATATCATTAACGTGGATCTAATTTTTATGTGCATTGTCTTGATGCTCCAGGTGAAATCTGTCCAGACACAGAAGGAAGATCATCTGGGCTTGCAGTGAAAACTGGGCTTCTCAACCGGTGGCCTCAGAATAAAGGTGGTACGTGTCCGTCAAGAGCCGGTGAGTAACTGATGCTCTTTCCCCGCAGTGCAATCCCACGCAGCCATTATACGAAGTGAGAGTTTTCTGGAGTGTAGATGTGCTGCTTTGGCTGAAGTGGGCATCCCAAGCAAAGGTTCGTCTGGGCAGAAAGGTCCCCTGCAGTGGAGCAGAAGATGTCACACTTCTAAGGACACCGTGGAAAAGAGGCACCAGACCAACCCTGGCCTACCTTCTTCCAGACTTCAGTATAAGAAAGAAAAACAAAAAACCACCTTCTTTCAGCTAATGTGACTTTGGGTGTTTATTGTTCACAGTGGAAGGAAGTCAAAACCTGTCAGAGAGGGGATTTGAGTACATTAGAGCAAGCAGGACGGCTGGCACAGACGGGCCCTGGGCCAGTCTTGGAAGATCAAGGAGGAGGTTGTGAAAAAAGAAACGAGGGGCGCCTGGGTGGCTCAGTCGGCTAAGCTCTTGCCTTCCACTCAGGTCATGATCTCAGGGTCCTGGGATCGAGCCCCACATTGGGTTCCTTGCTCAGTGGGGAGCCTGCTTCCCCCTTTCCCTCTGCCCCTCTGCCTGCTTGTGCTCTCTCTCTCTTTCAAATAAACAGAATCTTAAAAAAACAAAAACAAGATGGATCTAAATATGTGAACGTGGATCCAATCCTCATGTATGAACATTGTTAACAAAAAGGGAAGGGGGGGATAGAACAGTGTTTTAATAAATTATCAATTATGTTAAAAAGGGCATATATATATGTATGCATATGTTTAACATATATACTATATATAGAGACACACACACAGAAAGAAGGGAGTGCTGAGGTGGGGGTCAGGGAGGCTGAGGATTTGAAAAGTCTTTATGACACTTATCACATGGTCTCACTATTACGAAGAATGAGAGGCAGGGTGGGGATCGGGGGGAGGGGGAGAGAAATTAAACAGGAGGGGATGGGGAAGGAGACAAACCATAAGAGACCCCTAAACTCATGAAACAAACTAAGGGTGGCTAGGAGGTTGGGGGGGTAGGGGTAGGGTGGCTGGTTGTGGACATTGGGGAGGGTATGTGCTTTTAAGTGCTGTGAAATGTGTAAGCCTGACGATTCACAGACATGTACCCTGGGGCAAATAATACATTATATGTTAATAAAAAATAAATTAAATAATAACGCAAAAAAAATTGAAAAGTCTTTATGGCAGAAATGAAGGTCAAGCGCATTTGTGAGAGTTGAAGGTGGTAGGCTAACAAAAGGAAGGCCTGGGACAGAAGCAGCCCTGGAAACACAGGCGCAGGTGCATGGAAAAGCCGGATTTGGGGAGCGTGACCTCTTTGCAGAGAGGCAAGCCCACAGAGGGGCTGGAGCGTGAGGGACTGTGAGATGCGCCCTGGGGCAGAGGCGGACCGCAGTCTGGACGGATTGGTGCCCGATCACACAGGATGTCCCGCTAAGAGAAGGGGGACTGGGGGGTGCCACCTCCAAGACAAGAAGTAACACAATCAGGACTGTGGTCTTGAAAGATCACTGTGGTGACACGGTGGAGGGCCGATCGTCGTGTGGTACGAGGGGCCATCGCTACAGTCTGGGCCAGAAATGCAGAAAATGCCCGAAACAGGGGCCGCTGCGATGTGGGGTTTACTGGACGCTGATGGCAACTGAGAAGCCATGGCCGGTGTCCAGGCCTCCTGACGGAGCAGAATCTAGAACATGGCAAGGGGGATTCTGCTGGCGGAAGCTGTGGAGACGGTGGACACAGGTTAGAACCCACTGTGTCTGAAGGGCCGGAGGGCTGTTAGCTCCGTGGGCCTGTGGGTCTAGCCCTCAAGGGAGACAGGGCCAAGGCTAACTGGTGTCTCCTTGCCTCACGTCACAATGTCCCGGTAAAAGCCTGTCTGATCGAGTGTCTTGAGTAATACAGCACGATGTGAATCAATGCAGATGGGAAATGACCTTTGATTTGTGTCTTGTGGTCCATTTCCAAGTCATCTGTGTCATGCTCGAGCGTCACCGAGATGGCTTGGTCTAACTACACGGAGGACCGTTCATCGCAGCTTGAGTCTCGGGTCCCTCTGTCTGACACGGGTTGGTGGTCCAGTCTCCGCCATCGGACCGGAATGTCACAGCTTACCCCCAAAGTTCTGCCAGGAGAGGTCCTGAGACGTACTTCCTATTTTGAGAGTAAGATGGCCTGCTCGGAGGGTGTTAAAACAAACACAGAAAAATCCCGAAATGTGCAGCCACGTGGTCTTTCGGGTTCCCTGGTTATTGACGATACAGAGCGTTCCCCTGATGTCTGCGGTTCTTGAAGATGGGGATGTTTTTAAAAGCGATGGCAAAAGCCAGGAGACTTTTTTTTTTTTTTTTTTTTTACGGTGGGAAACAGTGCAGCATTCCTGCAAAACCTCACAATGATACTTGGCTTTGCCTGGTGTTAGAAGTGACCAAAACGAATCGGGTGCAGAAGAGCATTCAGTAAAGCCTCTTTTCTGACTCTCTGCCTCTGCCCTTCCCGCTCCTGCCACTGAGCAGATTGCAAGAGGCTGGTGCCAACTCCACATTGCTTAATAATAATTCTCATTAGCATGCTGCCTTGGATGTGTATGGCAGAGCAAAATTTAGCTCCTCCTCGGTGTGAATCAAGAGAAGAGCCATGAAATTCTCAGAGTGTGCAAATTGTTGGAAGTCCTCGGCCCAGGAGACCCCTTGAGGTGGGCATAGCGCCCTCCCCTTTCTGTCCCCGACGTGGTGGGAGAGACAAAGAGGGATCTGGGTGCCACACTGGGAACCTCTGGTTCCTCCTGCCCCCCACCCCGCCGAGGTTTCATCTGTGGCTCCCTGCAGCACGGTCGGATGCATTCCAACCCCCCTGCGGCCTGCGCCAGCCCCGTGCCCCCGCTCTGGTCCGTGCACTTGACCGCCCGGCAACAGGCCCCCTGCACCCGCTGCTCCATGACTTTCCTGAGGTCACTCCCCTTAGCGTCCATTATGGAAGCGAACGGGGCGCTGTGTGCTTTTCTGCGGATGCCAAGGTGACTGAATGACACGCCGAGGAGACACGCACAGCCTCACACGTTCCCGACCTGCTTCACAGGGGCCGTATTTCCCACGAAGGCTTTCACGTGCCATCTGCTGTCACATGATACCATGTGCTGGGGCCTTACAAGAAATGGATTGGATCACCCCCGTGTCTCACTCCTTCTTTAGAAACGGCAAACTGAACAAAACATTAAGTAGGTTTCCCACGGCAGGGATTATGTGCATATGAAATGGGGTGAACGAAAAAGAATTTTCGTTGTAATTGCTGGCTGCAAGATGGCATGCACACACCCTTATGAAAAATTTAGAGAAGTTCTCAGGGTTCGTGGCTAGCAGAAAAGAGGTGCACGTGCACGTGCGTGTGTGTGTGTGTGTGTGTGTGTGTGTGTGTGAGTGAATTTGCTGGCCAACAGAATGTATCCAAAGAAATTTAGATGGGGAGTCCAGGGCATTTGTGGTATGTATGTATATATATATATATATATATATATATATATATATATATTTTTTTTTTTTTTTTTTTTTCATTCTTCTGTTGCTACCATGGCTTGGGCTGATTGGAGGTGAAACTCAGTGGTAGAGAAGTTCCACATCGTGCAGGCTGACCAAACGTGAGCCAGAGAGAACCAGTGCAGAGTAGACCCGGGGGACAAATGAACGAGCACCAGCCTGCCAGGTCTCATTCCTGGAAGATGGCACTTTTCTTTGTTAATTGAAAAGAAATGTAAAATGGGGGAAATAGCAAAAAAAAAAAAAAAAAAAATTTTTTTTTTTTTTAAATAAGAAATGAAAGATCTCTAGCTCTTCCTTCTCTCTTCTCCTTCCTGACCTCTGACAGCACGCTGGAAGGTTTCAGTCTTGTATTTTCATGTATTATTCTGATACCTGTCTGTAGGGAGCCTAGGACGGGCTGCCAGAGAGACAGTCTATAATTGAATGTTCTTTCAAGAGAAGGACTTCTGTCAGTCCTGTCAAGGGAAAAGGAGCTCCACCTGCTGACTTTTTTATGTTTGCCCGACTCTGAAAGAATGCAAAGCACAGAGAAATTGAATGGCAGTCATTTCTTTTATAATTTCTCCGTGGAAATAGAGTTTTCAAAATTATTGATAAGATGTACCCGTCTAACCAGGGCTTTCAAGACGAAATTGCAATCTATAGCTTGTTTTAAGAGTGAGGATTCTATCTGGCTTCCCTGAGCCAGGCTAAGTAATTACTTTAATCTGTAACAACATATAAATTCCTAAGTTGTTGCCGCCGTGGCTCTTGGGGGTAGAAATGCTTGACTTTTCAAACCCTGAGTCTCTTAGCCATAAATTTACACCACACCGCTTGGTCCACGTGGGTGCTGTTCTAAAAAGCCGCAGTCTCTTATTATAGACAGTTTGGAAGAAATGCTAGCTGGTTTTGATCTAAGGAATAAAGATCAAATCCTAGGGAAAACATTAGTATTTTTTTAAAAGATTTATTTATGTATTTGAGAGAGAGAGAGAGAGAGAGAGAAAGTGAGAGGATGAGACGAGAGAGGTCAGAGGGAGAAGCAGACTCCCCGTGGAGCTGGGAGCCCGGTGTGGGACTCGATCCCGGAACTCAAGGTTCATGACCTGAGCCGAAGACAGTTGCTTAACCAACTGAGCCACCCAGGGGCCCAAAACATTAGTATTTTTAATAGCAAAGACATGCTTTGGGTATTTGTTGTCTGCATGTCTGAGAGTTTCATGCCCACGTACAACCACGAGCCATGCGATTGCCTTTTTCTTACTGAAAATCGCCAGGCAGACTGTGGACGGCACAAGTACACTCAGTCACTTTGCAGCTTGGACGGTGAGAGCCTGAGGGTAGGCACATCTGGCTCCTCACAATCTCAGAGCTCTGGATTTCATCTCCTAAGGAGACTTCATTAACAGATGATAAGCTAATTACTTGTTGGAGACAGCTGAAGCAACAAACCCTTTATTTATGGCTTGGGTGTTGTGCTTAGAAAGACATCTTTATGTTTTTCTTTTTCTTTCTTTCTTTCTTTCTTTCTTTCTTTCTTTCTTTCTTTCTTTCTTTCTTTCTTTCTTTCTTTTTTGAAAAGATTTTATTTGCTCATCTGAGAGAGAATGAGAGAGAGAGAGAGAGAGAGAGAGAGAGCATGAGCAAGGGCAGAGGGAGAGGGAGAAGCAGACTCCCTCCTGAGCAGGGAGCCCGGTGTGGGACTCAATCCCACGACCCTAAGCTGAAGGCAGACGCTTAACGGACTGAGCCCCCCAGGTGCCCCTATGTTATTCTTTTTTTTTTTTTTTAAAGATTTTATTTATTTATTTGACAGAGAGAGAGAGATCACAAGTAGGCAGAAAGGCAGGCAGAGAGAGGGGGAAGCAGGCTCCCTGCTGAGCAGAGAGCCCGATGTGGGGCTCGATCCCAGGACCCTGAGATCATGACCCGAGCTGAAGGCAGAGGCTTTAACCCACTGAGCCACCCAGGTGCCCCGCCCCTATATTATTCTTATCTGTGAGTGTTGGAAGTCCTTTTCTGCACACATCTGAGCCACGGGAAGCCACAAAGGTCTCCATACTCAGCTACCCCCTCAGCCCTCTCTCAGAAAATAGCCAGATGATTCCAATGGGGGTCTTAGCTGGTTTTTTGGGTTTTCCCCACGACTCTTCTGCGGGTCACACACTACGTTCCCATGAGCTGCCATCTCCCCCTTCTTTAGGGGTAGCCCCATGACCCGGGCCTGAGCCCACCATCCTGGTCCAGACAGAGCCCTTCCCTGGGACCAGTGGACAGACGGTAGGAGGGAGAGGCCGTCTCCTCTGTCATGAGCTGCTCAAGGTGCAGCCACTACGGGCCATGTTCTTTCCCACGTGGGGACGACAACAAGCCTGTCCTCAGAGCTGAGACTGACAGAGACAGAGATGAGAGCCCAAGCAGGAGAGAAGTGCCTCAGCAGGGTTGACCCATTCCCCGTCACCCCCGAGGCCCTGGGTCCTACAGCCCTTCCTTTGTTTCTGTGGGCGACCCCATCGTCTCCCCGGGAATCCTGTTTCTGGCTTACGTGACCCTGTGACAGGTTTCTGTGGCTCACAACCCAAAGAGGCCCGACCACCACAGGTCCATCCAACAGACCTGCGAGGATGAGGCTCGTAGGCAAAGAGGCCTCATTTTCGCCATTAAGACTAGAATTACAAAGGATGGAGAAAGAGGAACAGAAAAAATTCTCAAGAGTATTGGGTAACAAAACCTGGCCTTCGTGCAGGGCTCTACAGTTTCCAAAGTACCTTCATCACCAGCATTTCACTTGACCCTCCCCGTAATTCTGCGAAATGGAGAGAGTACAGGGTGTAATTATACGTCTTTATAAACACAGCGGAGAGGCAAGGGCAAGCTTTTCCTGTGATTCTGGAAGTACAGTGCCGGCCCGCCATGGAGCGTAAAACATCCTGAAGTGTTCTGGATTCTCCATCGGGAAGACCCCCAGCTGGGTCTGGGGACAGTGAGGCTGTCCCCCTCACTTTTCAGCCTTACAGGGAAGAGTCACTTTGGAGAATCCACACAGTGGACCCCAAGCCAAGAGAACCCCTTGTGAGCATTGGGGTCTCTGTACAAAGGGGTGTCAGGCACACCTGTGCCTTGCTGGGCATCAGTTTTGCCAGCATTCCTGCCGGCCGGGTGCTAAAGAGCGTACAGGAAAAGGGCACTGGGGAGACAGTGCTCAGAGAGGTGACTCTCCGAGTCCACACCCCTGGGGATGCAGGTGAGCTGGGGTTCCAAGACAAACCACCAATGTTCACAGGGTAGCACACATCAGAACCTCGGGGTGGGACTTCCAACACTCAGAAATAAGAGTAACATAGGGGTGCCTGGGTGGCTCAGTCGTTGGGCATCTACCTTCAGCTCGGGTCATGATCTCAGGGTCCTGGGATCGAGCTCCATGTTGGTCAGGGAAGCCCGCTTCTCCCTCTCCCACTCCCCTTGCTTGTGTTCCCTCTCTCTCTTTCTGTGTCAAATAAATAAATAAAATCTTAAAAACAAAAACAGACTGCTCATCCTACTCCCACCCCCACCCCCAGGGTCTCCAATTTGGGAAGTGTGGGGAAGAGCCCAAGACTCTGCATTTCTAACAAGTTTCCGGCTGATGCTGGTGCTCCTGGCTCAGCGACTCCCCTTGGAGACACCAGCTAGTCTAGACCAACTCACTTCAAATTCGGGGATTCTCGTACACCGCCCCATGGCATCCCTCTACCCGCACGCCAAGAAGAGTTTGTTCCCCGTCCTATCGCATGGCTGACATCTCGTCAATATTCTGAAATACAGCTTCCCAAGACATGGTACTTCCTAGCCAATACGCACTTTCGCCGTACCTCTCTGCAATTTTGTACTACAGATCTGACATGTCACAAAGGCCCTTCTAGACAGGAGCTACAGAAGCTGAGGTTGGAAGCAAAAATCCGAAACCCTGAGGTCCGTGTTGCTGGGATGCGTATTTTAATTAAGAAGCAGGGCTGAGCAGTGGCGGTGCACACGAGCCGCGGTAACTTTGGCTTTGCACGTAAAATGTACATCAGGAGACAAAAAAAATAAAGCAGAAAATAAACAAGATGAACTCAAAATACTGTAGCAAATGTTGGGCTGAAACACTGCCAGGTGTGGAGGTGTGGGGAGAGATGAACACACATTTTGGTGGCAAAAAAGGCACAAAACTGTTTAAATCCTCTTGCAGAAGTTTCTGAAAACTGTCATTCTGGCATGGGTCTGTGAGCTGAGTTACTGGATTTTTCATGGGGCCAAACAAGCAGTGTTCCGTGAGAACTGCCCCGGCTGACCTTGAGCGCTGAGTACGTCCTCTGGAACACCTCCGTCACATATGGTGGCAAACGGAACAGAGAAACACACTCAGGAATTCTCTTTTCTTTTTTTTTTTTTTCTGTACGGTAAGAATATACTAGAAGGTGTGACTTCTCAGTGAGTGCCAGCGATTTCCCGTTCTCCTAAGTACTTAAGTAACATTCCACAAAGGGCTGAAACGGTTATTTTGGGGTCTGTGAGAATATGTATACAGAGGTATCTGGAAATATATATTTTCTTCCTTAAATTGTTTTATGAAGTTTAGTTTACTACAAAGTCAAGAATGCGTAACTTCTCCTTGTCCGTGTTGGCGGCAGAAGAAAAGTTTGAGGTGGGAGAAGCCAGTGTACGGCAGTGACTAGAAACTTTCAAATAATGACACATCGCGTCTCCATTTATCACCTGGAAAATGGCTGATGAAGGACAGGTGTGGAGGCAAGTGCCCCTGAGCCCATTTGTCCTGCAAAATAATTAATGAAGTGTTCCAGCCACAGCCTAGTCCTTGCTACCGTGGGAGAGGTTCTTCTCAGCCTTGAACTTCTGATTATAGAACCCAAAGCTCATCAGCAAAAGGGAAGACAGAGGACCGTGCTCTCTGATCACATACGCTTCTGGCCCCTTCGCACATTTCTAACTGTGAGGTCAAGACCCAACCCTACACAGAAGTGGATAGCAAACCCCTGACCCAAGGACCTGCCTTGGTGTCTCCAAGCCTCCTCTGTGAAGTGGATTTTTAAAGGCAGGATTTCTAAACACTGCATCACTGTCTGGAAGGAAGATACAAAAAGAAATAGAGGGTGCCAGTATGAGACCATGAAGGAAGGAAGCATGAGAAATTTATGTATTGATGAGAGAGGGGTTTTTTGGGTTATTCTTAGATTTTACTTAAGAGAGAGAGAACAAGGGGGGGGGGGGACAGAGGGAGAGGGGCGAATAGACTTCACACTGAGTGTGCAGCCTGATGTGGGGCTCAAACCCATGACCCTGAGATCACGACCTGAGCTGAAACCAAGAGTTGGCCACTGAGGGGCACCTGGGTGGCTCTGTCAGTTAAGTGTCTGCCTTCACCTTGGGTCATAATCCCAGGGTCCTGGGATCGAGCCCCACATCAGGCTCCTGCTTCTTTCTCTCCCTCTGTTTGTCCACTCTCTCTATCACATAACTAACTACATAAAATCTTGGGGAAAAAAAAAAAGAGTTGGACACCCAACCGACTATGCCACCCAGATGCCCCTGTATTGGTGAGAGAATTTAAGAAAAATGCCTTTGGATTCACCCAAAGTTTTCTCCCTTGGCTATTTCCATATGAAAAGATTTGAAGCTAATCCAAATCGGTTTTTACCGTTGTAAGCATAGTAATAATCCAACAGAGTGTGTGTGTATAAATGATGCATGTGCAGACTTTGCTAGCTTCTCATCATCACTGTAGTGTTCAGAGGGAGGTGTTCCCTTAATCTGACAGATGAGGAAATTTAAGGCTAGGGGCTTGCACGCTCTTTGTAAGTGAGAGAACTAGGCTGATTCAAAACTGGCTCTCAGACTCCAAAGCCCTAATGTTTCTAGCTGCCTCCATGTGCTGGGGGGATTTTAGCAGGATCTGGGAAGTGAAGATATTCCTTAGCAGTCAACATCTTGTGATGGCTTTAGCAGGAGCTACTTGAGAGTCGGGACATGGCATAAGCCGAAGGGAAGGAGAGAAAGAGAAAGCCGTACTTAGGAGTGACTGCAGGGATGGCCATCCTGAGAGGAAGGACCAATAAAATTAAACCAGCTTTCTGACCTGGTTGAGGACTGTGCCTGCCTCTGCTATCCAGGATAGATATTGATTAATCAATTCAGCACATATGTACCAGGGGATTGTTATTTATGAAGCACTAAATTTGGGTTCACGGGACAGAGTCCCTGCTTTGATGATACCCATGCAATGGTTCTCCAGCTATCGCAATTAGAACATTCGAAGAACTTAAAAGGTCTGATGCCAGGCTATTTGCATTCACCGGCTCTGGGGTGAAGTCTGGGTACTCTTCTTTTTTTCAAAGCTCCCCTGGCGTTTCCAAGGTACCGCCCGAAAGTACCTGCCTAATGGGGGAGATGAGTTCCCGATGTCAGGATGGGATAGGGTTATAGGTACACGGAGATGGTATGTCCCCTGGCTTTTGCAGTGGCTGCACAATTGTCATTTTCTGTTTGCTGCAGTATATGAGAGGTTGGAAAACACTCAAGTCATGAGCAAGCAGACATACATCACGGTGTCCAGGGGGTACTGGTGTCTACGTGTCTCTACAGGGGGCTGTGGAAACTGACCCATTATCCGAGGTAAGCGCTCCAAGCAGAGCCTCGTAGAATCTCTCCCAGGAGGGCACAAAACACAAGTGGAAAACTGAGGGGATCTCAGAAAGTCATCTTCTAGCCCAATATTTTTGTCTCGGAAATAAGGAAGCTGCTTCAAGGCACAGAACAACTCAGGTGGGGAGCCCGGCCATGGACCCTCTTCTTTCAGACCCTCTCCAGATAATCTTTTTTTTTTTTTTCCTCTCCAGATAATCTTAATGGTGACTTATAACCATAACCCCACAAAGGATGTAGCATTTAATTGCATAAAGTCAAAAATTAAATGTCTGCCCCAGTCGTATTTATAATGGGACATCGCCCTAGGAGGACTTCACTTTGGCCTTTGTTGCATATACTACGTATGAAGGAGAGTGAGAATCCCAGAGACAGACACTCAAGCGAGAGGATCTCTGGAGAATCTGATTATTTCCTTAGGCCCCGAAAGAGGAAAAGAAGACACAAAGAGCTTTCGCCAGGTAGTTAAAATGCCAATTTCCTGCCAAACCTTCTTTGCACTCTCTGGTCGCCTCTCCAGCCCCTCTACCAGAGGCTGGTTTTTTGTTTTTGGTTTTGGTTTTTAAAGGTTTTATTTATTTATTTATTTGACAGAGACACAGTGAAAGAGGAAACCCAAGCAGGGGCAGAGGAAGATGGAGAAGCAGACTCCCCGCTGAGTGGGGCTCCTGAGGTGGGGCTCCATCCCAGGACCCTGGAATCAGGGACTGAGCCGAAGGCAGACACTTAACCGACTGAGCCACCCGGGCACCCTGCCGGCTGCTGTTTTCATTGCCACCATTATGGATGTTTCTCTGAGGTGGGAGGAGGCTGCCAGCCTGCTCCATCCTCCTCAGATTCTCCCAGCCCACTGTTCTCTGCAGTGCCTTCCATCCAGTCCCTGGCCCCTTTCTTTCTCTAGCTCTTACATTATTCCTCCTCCTCCCCAAGGTCTTAACTGTCACATAGCTCAGTTCCTACCACCGTCACCAACACTGCTGCTGGGCTCAGCTGGCGTTGTGACTGTCGGCCCCTCCATTTCCAGGGAGAATTCTGACCCCTGGTCCTCCATCCCCAGGGAGGTTTGGTGAGTCTCTGCTAAAATGAGTTCTGGAAAGGTACCGGGTGGCAACGCACGTGTGTTCCGCCACGGGCACCCTTGCTACAGCCAGCCCCTGTGGTTCTGCTCCTGGACCATACTCTGGGCCTCTGAGCCTCCTCTTCTCTCCCACAAGGAGATGCTTAGCTTTTCAGAGTCCTCAAAACTATCTGACCGTAAGCGTTTTGCATAGCTGCTGAGTCTAAGGACTTTGGCCAACGCGCTGAGTTTGAGTGCCGGCTGTGTCTCATACGACGTATGTGACTGTGGGCCAATTACTGACCTTTCTGCACCTTTGTGAATGGGGACAGCATGAGGGGGCTACGCCGTGGTGTGAGGAATAAACGGGAGGGTGTGCATGGAGTATGTACATAGCACGGTATTCGGTGCATAGAAATAGCACGGAGTAATTCCCACTGTTGCTGTTACAGAGTACCCTGCAAATGATCTGTGTAAATTGCATACAAAATAAGAGGATCGCAGGCATCCAGACTCTCATCACTCATAATGACTGATGTCAAGCAATAGAAGTTTTGTCATTAACCAGGAGTTTCCCGTCAGAGTTGCACATTTTGCTGCTACTCTCAGCACAGCCTGGTGACTCTGTGTGGTTCTGTTCTCTGTGTGGTTCCAAAGGCTACCCTTTTGTTTTTAGGTTAACGCACAAAGCTTTATACTCTCCCAGATAATATCAGAAGTGAATTGGAAAGCCTAAAATGCAATGCAGCACGTTAAGAAAAACCCCAAGCTTAAAACCACAAAAAAGAAAATATCCAGAATGTAGCACATAGAGACAAAAGGAAGAAAATTATAAAAGAGAGTGTAAATGATATATGGGGTCTCAGTGAGTAGTTTTAGCCTAAAAAAAAAAAAAAGGTGAAGTGAGAGAAGGAGATGGAAGTAAAATTCGAAGAAAGAATAGTTCTGTATTTTTCAAAAGCAGAGAAGCCATCCCTCCACAATTCCACGAACCCCAATGAACCCTAAGTAGATTAAACAAACTTACACCTAGACACTCAGGAAAAACAATAAAATCTTTAAAACGGCATGAGGAATAAGGAAACATTTCAGAAGAAGGACATTTAGACTCAGCACTGACTTCTCCGGAGTAAGAAAGAAGCAGAAAACAATAGAGTGATATTTTAATTAGCATTAAAGTTTGAGATGGTAAGAAAATAAGTTGTTATTTGTACTTAAACCACTTCAAAAAGTGCAGTAAGAGTACAACTTAGAAGCTAGTAGAGACAAAGAAATTGGAATGTTATAAAGGGTAATCTAAATAGAACAGTTGGGATAAGTCACACAAAATAAGATTACAGATTTAACTCAAACATATCAGTAATTACATTGAACAGAAAAGAATCAAATATTCAGTCTGAAGAAGGGATGTGCAGATTGCATGTAGAACAAAAGAAAATTCAATTACACACTGTTTATAAAGATATATTTAAAATTTAAGGATATAGAAAGCTAGAGAGTGAAAGGAAACAGAAAAATCATTGAAATACTAACTCCAAGAAATCAAGGGTAGTTATACCAATAGCAGAGTAATCTCGAAGATAAAAAAACTTTAGGGTGCCTGGTGGCTCAGTGGGTTAAAGCCTCTGCCTTCGGCTCAGGTCATGATCTCAGGGTCCTGGGATCAAGCCCCGCATCGGGCTCTCTGCTCAGTAGGGAGCCTGCTTCCCCTTCTCTCTCTGCCTGCTTCTCTGCCTACTTGTGATCTCTCTCTCTGTCAAGTAAATGAATAATAAAATCTTAAAAAAAAAAAAGAAGATAAAAAACTTCAGCATTGTCTCTACAGAGAAAAGGTATTTCCACTTAATGATAAAATGTTCTACTTGCCAGGAAGACATCATTTAAAATTTGAATGTGCCTAATAACATGGACTAAAAATATATGAAACCAGCATTTACCCAACTAAAACAAAAAATTGACAAAAAATGAGAAAATTTAGTGCATCTCTCTCAGTAACTGATAGGACAAAGCAAAAAAGGAACATATGAGAGTTAAACAATGCAATGAACAAAACAGACCTAATAGACACAACTTCAAAGTACAAATTCTTTTCAAGATAAAAACAGCCATAAAATTCTCAGTAGAGAATGTATTAAAGTATATTACCTAATGTAATGAAACTATAGTAGACAGGAATAAAAATAGGTAGAACATGCCCATAAGTTTGGAAATTAAGAAGCAGTCTTCTAAATAATTAATAGGTAAAAGAAGCAATCACAATGGAGATTAAAAATAATCTGTACTGGGGACACCTGGGGGGCTCAGTGGGTTAAAGCCTCTGCCTTCAGCTCAGGTCATGATCTCAGGGTCCTGGGATCGAGCCCCACATCGGGCTCTCTGCTCGGCGGGGAGCCCGCTTCCCCCTCTCTCTCTGCCTGCCTCTCTGCCTACTTGTGATCTCTCTCTGTCTAATAAATAAAATCTTTAAAAGAAAAATAATCTGTACTGAGCACTGACAAAAATACAATATATCAAGACTTGCAGAAGGTAGCTAATGCAGTACTTAAGAGGAAATTTATAGCCTTCAATGAATATGTCAGAAAAGGAAGTTAAACCATCAGTGATCTAAGTGTCTTCATGAAGAAATTATTAAAGAAAAGCAAATTAAACCCATAGAAATTAGAAAGAAAGAGATCATAATGATTAGAGCAGAAGATAATAAGGAGAAACGTTCAATACTGACGATCGAGAAAGCTATAATTTGGTTTTTTGAACAAGCTGATAAGACAGATAAGACCCTAGAGGGATTGATCCAGGCAGGAAGAGAGAAGACACATTAGCCTTTGCTAGGAATTAAAAAGAGGATATCAACACTGGTTGGACAGACATCACAAAGATTGTAAGAGGATGCTATGAGCCACTTTACGTCAATACATTAAAAAATTTAGATAAAATGGAGAAATTTCTAGGCAAATTTAACTTATCATCCAAGAAACAGCACTTGTGAACAGTCATATAAAATTGGGCCACCAGTTAAAAACTTTCCCACAAAAAAAATCTACCCAGATTGTTTCAATGGTGAGTTCTACCAAACACTGAAGGAAGAAACTATTACAGCCTTAAATAACTCTTCGAGATCCTTTGAAATAGGGTACAGTCCCAAGATTGACTTTATGACACTGATATCTTAATATCAAAACTTGACAAGCCTAGTAAGGGAAGGGAAAGCTACCAGCATTTCCCCTCATGAACACGGATGCAAAAATCCTCCATAGAAAAGAAGCAAGCATAGGACCAAGTTTTTATTTCCCCAGGAATATAAAGCACAAGGTCGCTGAATTCAACATCCATTCATAATAAAGAAATGTAAAAAAAAATTAAAAGGGGGGCTTTCTTATGCTGTTATAAGCAATCTACAGAAAAAAAAAATATTTTAACAAACATTCTTAAAAAGGTTGCAAGTTTTCCTCTAAGACTGGGACAAAGTAACAGGAGAAAGATACTATCTTTCAACATTATGCCTTTGAACATTACTGGCTGGTGTGGCAAGGCAAGAAAAGGAAATAAAGGACTGGTAAGGTAGTAGAAAAACTGTTATTACTTAAAGAATTTATAATTGCATATGCAGGAAAAATATAACTATAAATTATTCAAATTCATAATTGAATTTATAATTTCACAGACTAAAATTCAATACACAAAAAAATCAGTATTTTCTGTCTGTCATCAGTAACAGAATGAAAAGTTTTATGGGTCCAATTTTAAATGACATCAGAATAGTATATATACAGGAAGACATCCAAATAAAAAATGTCTAAGGCTCTTCCAGAAAGAACTATAAAAAGTTATTAAGAGATATTTAGGAAGACCTAATAAATGGAGAGTTACCCTATGAACATAGATTGGAAACTGAATGCTGTAAAAACTGTAATTCTTCCAAAGTTGATAAATAGATTGAGCGTATCTCAATCAAAATCCCAAGAGACTGTCCCCTCAGTCCTGCTCTGGGTCTACTTGTCTATCTTTTCACTTAGTATCAGGTGGGGCAAGTCCTCCCATCTTGTTCCTCGTCTTCAAGAATATCTTGGCTATTTGTTAGGGGCACCTGGGGGGCTCAGTCTGCCTTCAGCTCAGGTCATGATCCCAGGGTCCTGGGATCGAGCCCCGCATCAGGCTCCGTGCTGACGGGGGGGTCTGCTTCCCCTCTGCCTGCCGCTCCCCTTGCCTGTGCTTGTACTCTTCCTCTCCCCACTCCCCACCACCAAGTCGAATAAATAAATAAATAAAAATCTTAAAAAAAAATTTTTTTTCCCACCAAGACAATCTCTTCAGAGCCAATTCCTTTGTAATATCTCACATCTTATCTATACATTTAAAAACTCCCATCAGTCGATGACCTTTGGATAATTTAGTTAAATATTCTTTTTTAAAAATGCAGAATGAGTCCTTTTTTGTGTTCTTCATCTCTCACTATTTTGAGGGTACTATTTTTCAGAGGAATGATCAAGGATTGGAAGAAAATGAAAACATCATTGGCTTCTGCAATTTTTTCTTCCTTTAAGTTGACGGTGTTCCTTACACCTCTCTCCTGATGAAATATATGGAAGTATTGATAAAGGTACATCACGATCTGAAATAACTTATGAATAGTTTGGACATGACTCAAGGACAAGGATATTTAGATAAAAGCCAACCTTCCCTGGGAGCAATGACTGTCTTCGAACAAGGCCAAGAGAGAATCTAATTTATTGAAAAGGAACATAGCTTATTTCCTTCCCTTTTGAGCAGAAGCTTTTAAATTCTTCCTTTAAAACCTCAACCCACAGGAAAAAATATATTTTACACTGTGACCTGATACACACATACGCATCGTGTGTGTGTGTGTGTGTGTGTGTGTGTGTGTGTGTGTATGTGTGTGTGTCAGTTTGAAATAAAAGGTTTATGGAATAAACCTTACCCTTACTATATTTTATACACTCAGAAACATTCCATTCTACTCTAATCTTTTTAAATGCTGTTTGAGACCATTATATTGATTTTATGTTTCACACTTCAAAAAGTCACGGCTTCTGGGTTTTACTCGTTTTGCTTTTTTGAGTGAAAAACCTCCTCGTGTTAGTTTCAAATGCATTTAATTTGGTCCCATTTCCACTCCTGGGATCTGTGTCTCCAAATATAAATATTAGCTAAGTTGGAAGAATATCGAGAAAAATTAGTTCGTGACTGACTTGGGCAGTTGAGCTGCCATGTAAGTAAATGCAATAAGGGACCTCTTACCATCTTTTCTATTTTCTGCCCTTTCGACTTTTATGATTCTCATCGTTCTTTCTTTTCTTATTTTCCCCAAAGACAAAGTTTCAACTGTTATTAGGCATAAGGAGATTACTGAAGGTAAAAGGGAGGAGACCAACATTTAGTGAGCACTGACTATATACAAGGTGCATTATTTCTTCCCATTCATCACTCAAGGTTTTGTTTTCTGTGTATGTGTGTGTGTGTGTTTCAAAAAGAAGCTTTTATTTTTCATGAGAAAAATAATAGAAATATAATATTTATATTCTATGTAATACATGCATTTCCTTTCACACTATAAAAAAGGAGAGGCTTCTAAAATGTCTCCTTTTGTTTATAAAGTTTTATAAAGGTATATTAAGGGGTTCCTGGGTGGTTGAGCCTCTGACTCTTGTTTTTGGTTCAGGTCATGATCTCAGGGTTGTGAGACTGAGTTCCCTGCTGGGCTCTGCCCTGGCCATGGAGTCGGCTTGGGATTCCCAATCTCTCTCTCTCTCTCTCTCCACCTCCCCCTTGCTTGTGCTCTTTCTCTTAAAAAAAAAAAAAAGGATATTAAGTATAATTATATATTTGTCCTTTGGCTAAATATTTCAGCTTACCGGAAACAAAATATAAAAGTACCCAAAGATAGGAAACCACATTAATCTTGGGGCAACAAGGTCATCCCTTCTTACTTATAAGGATCCTGGGATTTAGACAAGTAAAATAAGTCGCCCAAAGTTCAAAAGCTCAAAAAGCCAGCTTCTGGTGAAACTAACCCACACACCCAGATTTTTATACCAAAATCGCCACCACGTATTTCCTTTATGTCAACATTAAAACCACACACACACACACACACATCTTAAACCTTATGTTTTTTAATCTGTTAACTCCAGTAAAATACACTTGTATCACTTCTCTTTGAATTGTTTTGTTGTTGTTGTTGTTAGACTCCTATACTTGCCAATTATTATAGAGAACATATGTTGAACCTTCCAACATGTCGATGTGTATACATACTCTCAGCACACCATTTATTCATTTAGAGCACTCTGGAGCTTATAACCTACTCCTGTAATTTTTCCCACAAGGATTCCATGTTTTCTGTTGGCCTCACAAAGAAACTCAGGATTCTAATTTATCTTTACATTACAATGTTTGCTTTTGTTTTAACCCCCTCGACACAGAAGAGAAAATCAAAATAAAATGCTTCCCTTTGTAACCTTTAGTTTTAAGCAGAGCCCATCGGGGACTTTAAAATAATCACATTTAAAACCGATTCTCGCATCGGTAAACACTTTGCATGAAGTTAAATAAGCTTTGCTCCTTTTCTAGGAGAGAGTGAATTAAACAGCAGCACAAGTCACTTGCCCGGAATGACAAGAATAACGAATACACTGTATCCACTTCTCTACCCCAGTGAAAGCTACCTCTTTCTCCTGAGATTGTACATGGGTTCCAGGATACACCTCTTAACCTACAGGAGACGCTGGATCTAAAGCTAAAGAGGGAGCTCACATCTTGTTTTTTTTTGTTTTTTTTTTTTTATTAACAGCTCCATGGAGATGTCATTTACATACCATCACCCCGTAGAGTCTACCCATAACAAAATCTCTAACTCTGAAACTTGAAAGGAAAACAATCGAAACATAAATTGCAGTTTTCCAGTTTACACTCAACCAGCCTCCCTTCTAATTTTGCTCACTCCCTCTTCCCGGTTTTTCCTCCCCACTGTCCCATTACTTACTGCTCCGTACACGGGCGATTGACACAGCCACCCCGGTATTTTCACATGGGAGTGTCCAAGGATTCCATACCAATTATGCTTTACTCCAAGTAGGAACAACCATAAAATAGCATCATCATCCTTGAAAACACAATCGTCCCCGTGTAGGGCAGGAGTACAATTACTCCTGATGCTTTCTTTCCAGAGAGAAACAAATTGGCAGGCAGGATGGATTTGGAGGTCTAATTTTTCCCATCATCATTAACACTTACTATCAAGTTTTTCCCTCCTAGCATTTGAATGGCAGCATGGATGGTGCTGGACCCCAGTCCAGGGACTAAACAAAAGGCAAGACTGCCATGACACGTGAGCCTATTATGTCCCAGGGAGGACCAGCAGCGTTAGTTTCTGAGTAATGTCTGCGACAGCGACTTCTTTCTTAAATTTTGATACTTCTCATGCCAACTCTCTAACTCATCTCAGACTGTCAGATCTATACACATGGTTTTGGTGTCTGAAAGATCTGATGAAAACCCCAAAGAAGTTTCCCTTCGGCTGCATCGTGTCGTGAGTCTGTTATCCTGAGGTTACCGTGGGAGATGTCCTGCTCAAGATCTGTGTTTCTTACTCTTACAGGGCTGAGGACCATGCCTGAAAACCAGCTTTGGAACTCACATCCAGAGAGAGGGAAGATGAGGAAGTCCTGGAATCACAGGAATAGAGGCCAGGGCAGGGCAAGGCATGCTTTTTTGTGGGAAAGGGGAAAATGAGGTCCTGTGTACTTTGCAACTAGCCTTTTTTTTTTTTTTTTTAAGATTTTATTTATTTATTTGAGACAGAGGGAGCACGTGAGCACCACTGGGGGGAGGATTAGAGGGAGAGGGACAAGCAGAGTCCACACGGAGCAGGGAGCCCGCCACGGGGCTTCATCCTATGATCCCGAGATCGTGACCCGAGTGAAAATCAAGAGTCAGAAGCTTAACCGATGGGGCCACCTGGGCTCCCCAGGAGCTGTGTTTCTTAAGGGTATTCACACCAGAGGCTGAACAGGAATCCGGACAGTGAGGCAGCATCTCAGAATGAACTGTCATCTTCTATGAGAGTGCAAAGGGGCAATTCACGACAGCAACCCGCCAACAAAAGGGCGAGACACGTCTTAGGTCTAGAAGTTCTATTGACCGTTTTGGACTACATCAGGCTGAGGACTTCTTCTCTTTTCTTGGTGATAAATTTATGGAGACAGGATGTATTGGTTTTCTGTTGCTGCGATATCCAATTCCCATAAGTTAACGAGTTTAAAATAATACACATTGATTATCTTTCAGTTCTGGAGGTGGAGAGTCCAAAATAGGTCTCACTGGGCTAAAATCAAGGGGTTTCAGAACTGTCTCTTTTTGGATGCCCCAGGTGAGAACCCATTTAGTCACATCTCCCAGCATCTAGAAGCTGCCCGCATTCCTTGACTGGCAACTCCCTTACTCCCGCAAGTCAGACTGAGTCCTTCTCCCACTGATAACTCTTTGGTTGCCTTTGCTCTGCCTCCCTCCTTCACTTGTAAGGACCCCTGAGATTACGCTGGGCTCACCTGGGTAATTCCCTTATAACATCACCTGATTAGCTACCGTAATTCTATTTGCAACCTTAATTTCCCTTTGCCATTAACCATTACATATTTGCAATTTCCAGGGATGAAGAGACAGACATCTGTGGGGAGGGGAATTGTGCTGCCTGCCACACATAGGAACTCCAACAAGAACCTACTTAAGGTCCCAGTAAAACTGTAGGGGGTATGGAGTGCAAGCAAGCTGAGGAATGAATGGACCCAACCCTGGTTCTCGACACTGGCTGCATGTACAATTGCGTGTGGAAACATGACAAAATACAAACGCCCGTGTCACACCCTCAAGTGTTCTAACTGAAGAGGCGTGGGATGGGTTTCAGACATGGTAATGTTGGGATTCATGGCTCTGGATAACCCAGGTGAGTTTTACACACAGGCAGGGCTGAGAACCACTGATTTAGGAAACAGGAGTTGCCATCTCAACTCTAGGGGGTGAGGACAGAAACCCAGATCATACATATTCTAGAATTCTGGGCTCTTTGCCAATTTCCATTAGTTACTTCTATTATATATCAAGTCCCACCTCTTTAATTTACCTTGAACTATCAAATTTAATGCGTGGGCTTTAAATATTCTTAGAAGTAAAGAAATCTTCCCCTAGAAAATATATTATTTAAAATGGCATTTTATACATTTTAATGTACTTTCCCAATCTGTCTAAACTTGTTTTCCAAAAATACTTTTCACCAAAAAATTACACCAAGCGTCCATCAATAGTAGTTTATTTCACAATACACACCTAGCTCATGTGTAATCAAGAGTTAAACTCAATTTCATTTACCTTAATGAAGTCTATTTTCCCGAGGCTCCGCTCCATAGTACTTACTTCATAAACACTTCATGGTATTTCAGTCGGTTTAGGCTTTTTCTACTTTGTTACTTTTCTTATTTTATTTCATTCTTGCATATAAAAATTGTTGGTAGTTGCCATGACAATTCTAATTGATTTCTTTCTGCTGTTTTTGTAGGCTTTTTAAAAGATTTGCACAATACATCACTCATATTGTTATTTTTATCTCTGTAAATTTGTAATGGCCGCTCCAAAAAAAAAAAAAAAAGGCTGTGTAACAAGAGCATTGGACATTACTTTGCTCGGTGTTGAGGGCTGTGAAGAACAGCACAGAAAACCGAGGAAGAAAAGCCCAGCTGGGAAGGGCGATGATGAAGGTTACAGTTCAGAAGTAAAAGTGTGTGTCACACAAAAGACAGAGTTCAGGTGCCCGAGGGAGCAGCCCCGCCAGGGTGAGGATGTGCTTTTGGAGAGAACTGAACTTGTGAGTGTGACTCAGCTCTGGGCGACCATAAAGAAAGATGGAGGGAGAGGCGACCAGGTGACAGAGCTCCCATTTTCTTTGTGTATCTCCTGGTGGATCTGGGAACCTTCTCTGCAACTGCTCCATGTGCGCGCGAGCGCTCGCGCACACACACACACACACACACACTCACACACACTCACACACGCACATGCGCACAGGAGAATGTGCTCCCAGCACGCAAGCATGTATCTATTGTCAGGAGCAGCTAAGGTGGTCATTTCAGTAAACCAGAGATATCTTCTCTGACAGGACGCTGCTGCAGGGAAGGACCTACCATACCGTTCGCAGCCCTAGAGATCATCAGAAAAAGGGAAGAAAAATTCTTGTGGATCTGGAAAGAATTGGACTTGGTTTTAGGTTCACTATAGAACTCCAGGAAGTTTATATATCACATTTTTTTTCAAAAGCTCATTACTGTGGGATACCAAAAAAATAAAATAAAATAAAACAGAAAACAACAAAAAACACCCTCTCCACAAAACAAAACAAAACAAAACCCAAACCAACCAACCAAAAAAACCAATACAATCAAATAACGAGAAAGTGAAGGTAAATTTGAGTCATTATGTTGTACACCTGAAACTAATGTCAATAAACGAAAGAAAAGGTGGAAGAGTATGGCGAACGGGGTAAATTCAGGACACAGACAGGTAGCTGTGAGGTCTGCATCACGGTTAAAGACGATTTATGAATCTGCCTCTGAGCTTCTTCGTGGCTAATACAAAGAGGAAAGTGTGATCAGAATCAAGATTTAAGATAGCTGCTTGGGAAACACTGATCAGGTGCACCAGAGAAACACAGTCTTTCTGAGGATTGAGACAAGTCAGAAATTCCCCCCAGAGGAGGGGATATTATAATACAATGGACCGTCGCCTCAATAATATCTCTGCAATGCTAAGCACCAAATTTCACAATAGCCACTTTTTCAAAACTCCCATCAGCTAAGGTCAAGGTCATGAGGCGGGGGTAGGGCGCCGAGAAAGCTACAGAGGGAGGGGAAAGGTTCTGAAAGCCAAACCTCTGCTCTCTCTCGGGCTTGGTGATCCAGGAACTTAAGTTCCTGTGTGTGGCGAGGACTACGTGGCCAGTATTATGTGTTGGTGAGAAAATTTCTGCTGAACCCCATCGCAGGGTGGAAACCAACCAATCTGATGAGCTTGGATCCCACAAGCCATTTCAAATTCTTGCTTGACAACAAAGAAACCTCGTCTCACCCCAGCGTATGAGGAGGAGAAAAGGTCTTGGGGATGGTCCACATGATTCATCTGAGGAACCCGCTGTAAAGAGGACATGACACAGGCCCATGTGAAATATGCAAAAGCTTTGGAAAATAAATGCCTCGCATAACCTACCATAAAACTTTTAGATAAATTATTATGACCCTGTTCCTCTGGTACAAGCATAAATGTGTTTCCGATAAATGCATTTTATTATGTTTTGCTTCAAGAGACCACCCTATTATAAATTCAGGATGGTTAAAAGAAAAATTGAAGAGCCTCTCTTCCTTTGGCAGTCAGAACAAGGTTTTTTAAACCAAAAACATATGTTTAAATTTAGCTCCACATGAGCCTGCTAGTTATTGACTGATTACTGACATGTGTTTGGGCTCCAGGGACCTCAGCCCTCTCTCTGCTTCTCAGCTCAAGACCACGCATCTCTCTCACACACTAACACGCGCTGCACACACTGGGAATTCAGGCACTTAGCAGGCAACGGGGACCTTGTGTCCCGAGTAAACACCATCCTTAAGGAAAGAATGCCATGGAATGCCACATGCGGCACCTTACCCTGGGATCACCAGCGAATGATTCTTGCCCAATTTGGAATACGCCCTGAGCTTGTCTTGCTCATTAGCAAGTGGTTCTCCTCAGGATGTTTCTCAGTCATGTGCATGACATGCTAAAAACAACACATTTCTTCATCAGTTCTTCCCTAGGTAAGTGAAAGCAACATTCTGCTGGTGGGACAATCTTAGCCAATGACCAGGGAAAATATAGCTTTGAAAAATGATCTAGCTTTGTTCCTCTCGGTGGCTAGATCACGGGTCTGGCGGCCACGGTGGTGCACCTTGCAGACCCCCAAGTATGGGGAGCAAAACCGAGGGACACTCTGAAACCCACCGCCATATTTGTGATTGGCGCCAAAGTCATGCCTCCCATGCTGCTCTCAGCTAGGGGCTCAGTGGGGCAGAGACACAAAATCAGGTCCACACCTGGGGCACCCAGGAATCTTCTGATTAGCTCCAGGACTTCGGACACCCTTGCTGTGGGGGGACGCTTCATTCCTCAGACTTGCCTCATGGCTGAGGTCTTGTAACTTCTTCCCCACAGGCATTTCCCCTGAAGACATCTTTGCCTAGTTAATCCTGTCTTGGCATCTGCCTTGTGGAGGACCAGGACTAACATGACAAACACTGTTTAGTTTCAAGGGTAGGTGATGTTACCCCCACTTAAGGGAATGCATCTTCGCAGGGTCAAGGAGTGCAGCTCTAATGTAGTTTTTTTTTTTTTTTTTTCTTGCCTGGAAAGGATATCTTATATTTTGTGCATGATATTGCCACCCATAGATTTGGATCCTGAACTGAACAAGACTAAAATTCCTTATAATTGATGTTCTAAAACAAATCCCTAATTTATTCTCTTGGCAAGAAGTTACAGTGCTTCCTCCAATCCAGAAGTCATCGATAAATCCATTCTTCCCAAGATTGCTGAGTTTTTGTTTCCTCTCACATAAATCATACCTGTAGATTTCGTCAGTTGGAATGTGCCAAGAAGAAAATGTTCTGCGGCCTCAATCTCAGCCTTTTTCACAACTGACGATATTGGCAATATTCAGCCTTACATTGTTGCTTCTGTGAGAGAGCCACCCTGACATGATATGGATAGGTAAGCAGACATCTAAGATCACTCATTCTGGGATTCTCTGAAGCAGCAATCACACCCTTTTCCCTCTGAGAATTTGGAACCACAGTGGAGTCAGACAGAGACCAAAAGATCATCTTTTAAGACTCGGTAGACCTTCTGTCTAGACCACAGGCTGCCCTTCAAAGCTCCTAGTGCAGACAGAAGACTGCGGGACCCCCAGCTGGGGACCGGAGCCCAGTGGAGGGAGAGATGGCTACCTTGGCCAATGGGAGATTGAGAGAGAAGAGCAAGTCTTGCCTGCAAACAGGCTAGTTCAAAACCCAAAGTGTCATCTCTTCCCCACCCCACCCCTGAGGTTACTTTTCCTCTCTTGGGAAGTAGTGAGAGAGAGAGAGAGAGAGAGAGAGAGAGAGAGGCAGAAAGGAGCACATTGTTTCTTCTGCAGACAGTGATTTTATTGTGAGCCATGATGGAATTATTGGGGCCCCGATCTACCACCGGGGGAGGTCAGTGGCCTCAAACGTGGGTGCAAAGGACAGAATGTCACCGGGTCACCTTAGCTCTGGGGCTAGCCAGGTAGACCCCGTGCAGAAAACAAAGACGACTGCCCTCTCCTTCATTTCATTACTATTTACGTGTTTCAGAACAATCCATTCAAGACTCACATAAAGTTAGCTATGGGCTTCTCTAAATAGAGCTCTTACATCTTAAAAATAAATCCAAGGCTTTTAAAGCTCTGTAATTATCTTGTCTGTTATCTTGTCTGCTGCTTCATCTCCCCTTCCTTCCCTCGATCTTTTATCTGTATGGGGGTTTGCCATTTTTGCACAGCTCTTAAAGCCTATTCTGGATATTTTCAGAGATGGGAGGTAGGAGAATAGATATGACACAGTTTGTGTGACTTACTCATTTTTCTGGAAATTAACTCCTCAGGCACCTGATGAGTAATAGGCACCTGGGCATTTGGATTTTGAATAGGATTTTAATTGCGTCATGTCATTGCTGTGATCACATGTAAGGATGAACATTCTCACAATTTCCTACACGACGGCATTTCTATCTCCAGTTAAATTGCATTTTTTAAATTGCGTATTTTTAGAAACTCCATCCTAAATGATTTGGATAACTAATTTAGAACTTGGTGCCCTCTGCAGAGTAAACTTATTCTTTGGGGCAAGATGTGTAGAAGAAATGTGAGGTATCTCAGGAAAACATCATATTTGACTGAAATACCACATAAACAGATGTAAATTTATGTAGAGCTTTCTGATTTAAAAAGTATTACATACTCATGCAAAATTTAGAAATTACCAAAAAATATATAAGATAGAAAAAAAGAATATAAAGTAGAATAAAAACCATCTTTTTAATTGTCATTTGATGTAACTATTGACATTTGGGTATCTTCCTTTATAGTATTTTACATTACACACACACGCGGACACACACACACACACACACACACACACACAGAGGATCATACTAAGCGGAGCTTTGTATCTAGCTTTTTTCAGATGGTGAGCATTTTCAAATATCATTAGGTAGACATTAAAATGTTTTTTAATGATGGCATACACAAGAATTTATCATCAAGTATTTTACCAGACCACTCTTTTTTCTTTTTCTTTTTTAAAAATCATTTTAATTTTTTTTTTTTTATCAAGATAAGTGCACTCTTTAATCCCTATCACCCATTTCCCCAATCCCCCCATCTACCTCCCCTCTGGTAACCACCAGTTTGTTCCCTATAGTTAAAAGAGTCTTTTTCTTGGTTTGTCTCTCCCTCTCTCTCTTTGTTCCTTTGCTTGTTCCCTTTGTTTCTTAAATTACACATGTGAGTGAGATCATAGGGCTTCTGTATTTCTTTGACTTGTTTGGCTTAGCATTGTACTCTCTAGCTCCCTCCATGTTGCTGGACTGTCAGGATTTCATTCTTTTTATGGCTGAGTAATATTCCATTGTGTATATTGACTACATCTTCTTTATCCATCCATCTATGGATGGACATGGGCTGCTTCCATATCTTGGCTATTGTAAATAAGGCTGCAATAAACATAGGAAAGCATGTATTCCTTTGAATTAGTGTTTTTGTATATTTTGGGCAAGTACCCAGTAGTGCAATCACTCAGTCATAGGGCAGTTCCATTTTTAATTTTTTGAGGAACCTCCATACCGTCTTCTATTGTGGTTGTACCATTTACCAGACCACTCTCAAACACAACACTTGTCACTCCAAATCTGCCACCACTGTAAATAATGTTATTATAAATATTTTTCTACAAAGTTTTTTTTATTATATTACTGGTTCTTCCCATAAGGAAAAAAAAATCCCAAAATTACTGAATTAAAAGAAAATAGTATTTGAAAGGCTAAGACCAAATGATAGGTTATTAATTTACTTTGGGGGAAAACCCAATGGAGACAATTTTTTACTGGCATCAGAATTACTGGGAAGTCAAATTAATAGAAATTGTTTTGGGGGAGCGTACAATCAGTACAATTGGTGACAGTCTTGAAGGATATTTCATCCAGGTCACGGGGAATTCTAATACCTATGACTTCTTCAGTGGAATTGATGTCTTTATGTCAAAACCCTCTGTCATTGCAAACCTTATTTATCCTGCAGTTTAGAGAGCTCTTGGCTTGTGGTCCTTACCATTTTATAAAGCATTTTAAAACTACCTGTTCCCAGATCCCTCCCTACAATCAACCAAGGGTTTCATTTGTCCCCACTGAAATTCCAGCTAATGCACCACTGGTGGGGCTTGAGCTTTCACAGTGAGAATGTGCAGATGTAAATGACTAAGAGACCAAGACATGCTAGAGAAGTAAAGTTCACGAGGGGGACCTGAGCACTCAGCCTCATGGGAGACAGTCACACGACAAATACTGAAGATGACAAGGAAGTACTGATGGTTTAGATGTACTTATGATAGATATTTTTACTGATAAAAGACCGTAATTTCTATTTTTTTTTTTTTACATTTTGCATAAATAACTGATTTACTATGTACTTCTGACTCTTCTATCTTTCTTCTGAGAGTATGACTATGTTTTCGTTTCTCTTGGGAATCAGGAGAATTATATATGTATTTCTGAAGTTCTCTTTCACCTCAACCCATTCCCAAAGGTAGGTTGGGAGTCAGAGGGGAAGCCAAATTAAAATATATGTGGAAACTGAGTAAGAAACTAGCAAGGAAGACAGTCTAGGGCTGTTTACAGCTGGAATATCCATGGCCATCTTTATGGTTCAACATGGATGTGTCTGCATGTCTTAACAGGGACACAAGAAATGTAGGCACTCTGATGTGTAGCTCTTTGGAGGCTAAAGTATATTAACTAGCTCTTCAACTACTGCCTTTTGGGAGTTTACAGGCTATGGGAGTGTCCCTCAACTAGATAGAGCTTAAAAAATGCAGATAATAGAACCAATATTCAACAAGGACAGAGGGGAACAGATACTTGATGAGATGAGGAGGGCTCACAATTCTTAATTCACTTGGTTGAAAACTGATTCAATCATTTCTTCAGCACATGTTAATTGAGCATCAACTATATGATGATACTATATGAAGCACTATGGATTTAGGGATGAACAAGACACACAAGATCTTTGTTTTCTTTTCTAAACTTATATTATGATGTAGGGGATAGAGAATAAGCATACCCATAGGCACTACAATTTTGAGTAGTGATAAGTGTTAGAAAGAAAAATGAAGGGGCACCTGGGTGGCTCAGTGGGTTACAGCCTCTGCCTTCGGCTCAGGTCATGATCTCAGGGTCCTGGGATCGAGCCCCACATTGGGCTCTCTGCTTAGCGGGGAGCCTGCTTCCCTCTCTCTCTCTCTGCCTGCCTGTCCGCCTACTTGTGATCTCTCTCTCTGTCAAATAAATAAATAAAAATCTTAAAAAAAAAGAAAAATGAAACAGCGTAAGTGGATGGACAATGATGAGGGTACTACTTTAGTTAGGGTGTCAGACCTGATGAAGTAAGGGGCTAAACCCAAGAAAAGGCACAGAGGAAGAGCTTCCCAGGTAGGGGAGAACTACAAGGTCAAAGGTCCTGAGGCACATAATCACAGCACAGATGCCATTCTGGTAGACAGAACAGAGAAAGAAAAGGATGGAATGTTAACAAATGAGCTCAAGGAAATGGAGGAAGCCAGAGCCTTCTAAGCAATGGACAGAAATCTAGATTTTATCCTCATTGCCCTATAGAAAGCCTATGGAGGATATGATCTAAAGAGTAACATAACCTGATATCCCCTGGGAAAGTATACCTGTGGCCGCTCTGTGCAGGAACAGGAACCAAATCAAGCCCCACTCGAGGTCCTGGTGAGGACAGAGGGTGACTCGGGCCATGAGGATGGTAAGAGGGGTGGAGAGTGGTCAGCACGAGGACAGGTTTTGAAAGAGTCAATAAAACTTGCTGAAGATCGGATATGGGTTATGAAGGAAGATTAAGAAGAGGGTGAAGCACAGATTTTTTACTGCGGCAGCTAAGACAACAGTGATGGATTCACTGAGAGCCCTAAGGGAAGAATAGGTAAAGGATGGGAGGGAATTAAAAGTTCTATTCGGGCTATGTTATATCAAGCTGCCTATCAGACGTACGGGTGGGACTACCATCTAGGCTGTAAAGGGAAGACTGTCCCATCACACTATATAGGTAGTGTCCAAAGCCATGGGACTGTGTGAGATGACTTATGGGGAAAACATGGGGCCAGAAGCAACAAGAGAGAAGCCAGGGGATTTGAAATCCTGGCAGTGTGCCAACATTTAGAGGTCAGTGAGAAGCAATGCTGGGATGTTGAGGAATACCGGAGCGAGAAGTGACCGTGAAAGTTGGCAAGATGGAGAGCACTGGTCGCATGACTTATAGCCCGTGCAATTTATAGTCCAAACCATGACTTTTTCATTAATAATTCTTCCAACACTAGGCATGTAAACTGGTACCATCCTGGGCACATAGTCACCTACGCCACGAGACTGGTTTCGGTGGAGCTGTGGTGATGGTGGTCTGGTTGGTGTGGGCTGAGAGGAGATCAAGGAAGAAAAAAACGAAAACAGGAAGCACAGGTAACCTTTCTGAGAAGCCAGGAGAAAAACGGGGCATGGCTAGAGGGGACAGGAAATCAAAGAAAGGGTTGATTTTTTTTTTTTTAATGGAAGATATTACAGCATCTATGCGTGCTAATGTTAAAGGATCTAGGAGAGGGAAAAAACTTGGCAACGCCAGGGGAAAGGAATTGCAGCAGAAGCAGATTCTGCAAGTAGAGGAGTAAGAATGGAGTCTGTGTACAGGGGGAGTGGCTGACGTTACACGCGCATTAATGCCATGGTGGGGGCGCACACTGTGCGGACCTAGGTATACACGGTTGTTAGAGCTGGCGGTGCGAAAAGGAGTTAGCTTCCCAGACAAAGCAAGAGAGATTCCACTTTCCCCCCCTCCCACAAGAAGTCACAGTTTCCCATTTGGGGGCAATTTTCTTCATAGGTGTTAAGAAGAGATATGTGAGCTATTTTTTCTCTCAGGAAAATGCTCCAGTATGGAGCCTTTCATAGTTTACCAGCAAATGTGGAAATTCTCTCAGGTCCAATTTAGATCTGGCAGAGAAGATGAATATTACGAGTCAGTCAGCAACTGCCTATAACAGATGTTTTTGTTGAACTGTGAACATTAGCAGTTCTATTTGGCCTTTTCAGAATTCGCATTAAGGAACCGAAGAAATAGCCGAGGGTACACTGAAACCCCGGTAGAAAAAAAAATTCTGGGGCCAGAGAGGCGAAATGTAACATCTCATGAAAGCTTTAGCACCCAAGAACTGTGTGACTCTGTGGGAATCACTGTGCCTCGACTGATCTGTAAGAGGGAGAGGGGAAAAGCAGCTTTACGATTAGCAGAATTCAGGGGTTTGTGGATGTGGATAGTCTCTGTCAACCATTAGTGGGAATTTTAGGGAAATGTAAGCGTTTCGTGAGGGCAGCATAAAATAAACCCAGCAAATGAGTATTTCCAGTGATCTAATGTCTAGGAATAACTCGGTTCAATTGATGAAGCGGAGAAAACCAGAATAAAATGGTGCAGATTCCAAATTATGTTCTCTCCAGACTGGAACCCCAGCAGGGATAAGAGCAAGGGTCGTTTTTTTTGTTTGTTTGTTTGTTTTCTCTCTCTCTCAAATGAATTAAACTTCCATTTCCCTTGCTCACCTGGAAAATGGTGAGTAGTCATTTCCAGATGTGCCTCTGGTTTCTGCAGACATTGGTCCACGGCAATAGAATTAGAACGCAAGTCACCTTTGGCCCTCTCCATAACCATCGCACCTGCTAAAGTAACTGCAGGTAGGATGCAGGCCTGAGCACCAGGGGGACCTGCTGCTCGTACTGGGACCCTACCACCTACGCATGCTACTGCCATTGTGAGAAACTGGCTATACCTGGGCAAGATGGGTGCTCGGTAAATCAGTGCATTACATGGTGAGACATGGAGTCCCTAAGAACAGGCCTTCGAAAACAGCACAAAAAAAGCAGTTTATGAGTAGTTGAAAGAACTACCCATGGTTGTAAGACAGCTGCAAGACAGGCTGCAAGACGTTGCAAGCTGAAAGAACGGGCTCACAATGTTCCTGGTTATTGATCCCACAGACCATTCTATAATTCAGTGACTAAATTCAACCTCGGTGTACCTGCATCCAAAAGAACTTCCCTGTTCACAGTGGGGGTAAAGGCAAAGTACATTTCATCATGTACTTTGATTATAGATATAATCAGGTCATCATCCCGTGTGGATAACCACCAATTATGGAGAAATGTTTACTTCACAACTATATGTCATCAGCAGTTTGTATTAATTGAAACATGTTTTTTAAACTTCTTTTTTTTCCTTAAACTAACACATGGTTAACTGAAAAAAAAAAACAGATTAACTAAAGAATGTAATATTTCATGGCAAGTTCTCATTTAAGGTTACTGCTCAGATGCTCAGAAGCCACTGCAATTGTAGCTGAATCCTATGGACACTGACCCACCCTTTAGAATCACCTGTAAGATGCAGGGAGAATGCTCAGCCTGATGTAAACTACAATCGAGTACATAGGTGAGGTTGTTTTCATCATTCCTAGGCTCTAAGAACCCTTACTCTTGGAGGCCACCCGCCTTTTATTATGTATATTAAAATGCACTCACATTCCACATTAAATGTAATACAGAGAGAGAAGAAATTAGTTGAACTGCTCTCAACTAGTTGACCTACTGCCACAATTTAGAGGTCTTTAATTAACACTTGTTCATTTTAATACTACAATCTTCCTTGCATATTGTGGAGTCAATAAAATGTTTTTTATATTTCAGATATTTTTATGAGGTTAAATTAATCATTTGCTAGTTTTTATATTGCAATTTTTTTTTCTTGTTTCAGAGTGAAGAATTTTTGCGGGGGAGGTAACATCTCAAACATTTTTATAGGCCCTTAGAAAACTCATGGGCCTTGGGTTCGGCACCTTCATGCTTAATGGATACAATGGACCTAGATATTGATAAGGATCTTGGCCTGAACAATGTCTGAAACTTCAGCTCTGCAGAGTTTCAGAAAAATTGGACTGGGATATAAATTGTTCCACCTGGCATCCAACCTTCTAGTTATCAGATACAATGGAATATCCTTTATAACTTTTCCAACCAGACTGCTTTCTCTGTCTTCTTCCACCGGCTCTGAAAGGCCCCTGTCACTTCACAACAAACTGTCACAAAATTGTTATTTTTGTCTCTCCACCTGAAGTTGTTCTTTCCATCAACAGAGGGCCAACAACTTGGGCTTGGCAAAATGACAGTCCAACAAACAATTTTAAGTATAATTCAACTAAACAACTAATTAATCCATTACATTGAATGACTTGGATGTTTTATAGTAATGTACTATGTATTTTTGCTGTGTAAACAGAAATGTTTGGCTTTATCTGAAGTACCTTGTAAATTTCCACCAAAGCATTTCTACTGACTTTCCTTTGAATATGCTTAACACAGTTTTGCTGTTGTTTGTTCATTAATCCAGCCATTCAACTAGTATTATTAAGGACCTACAGAGTCCTTAATAATTATAGTAAGTAATTAAGTAATAATTACATTATAATAAGACCTTGAGAATTCAGGAATGAGTCTGAGCAATCCTTGCCCTACTCTAGTGGAAGACGAATAGTAAAATACATCTACCCGAAATGCTCCCAAATGTTTTGGCAGAGGTTCTCACTGGCTACAGTGAAAACACAAAGGAAGCAGGGTCAACTCTGCCTGAGGAGAGGGAAGAGGAGTGGGTGGCTCAGAAAAAGCTTATTTCTGGAAAACCTATAACCATTTATCTGGTATACATTTGGACAAGGGCATTCCACACAGAAATAGTAATAGGAACAAAGGCATCAGGGCAGGAAATAGATCTTGAAAATATTGTTGAATTGGTGAGTTTGTATTTATCAGAGCCAAGATAATAAAATTAAAGTAAATTGTGTTTGGGTTATGATTAAAATATTTAAACTTAAAATAATGTGAGTTTTAATACACCTGCTATTCAACTCGTATTTTTTAAAACTATCTTAATGGTCTAGAAAACAACCATTTAAAAATACATAAAAACCAAATAAAATGTATAAAAATATGTGTCTAGGAGCACATATTTTTATTTTTGTCTCAGACTCTAATATGACCTAGCACTGGCACACTCAGATACTGTTTTTATTTAAAATTTTGACATTTTAGGGTGCCTGGGTGGCTCAGTCGGTTAGGTGTCTGCTTCAGCTCAGGTCATGATCTCAGGGTCCTGGGATAGAGCCCCACACTCAGCTGCCTGCTCAGCAGGGAGCCTGCTTCTCCCTCTCCCTCTCTTGCTCCCCCTGCTTGTGCTCTCTTGTTCTCTGTCAAATAAATAAATAAAAGTTTAAAAAAAAGCCTTTCATTAAAAATGATAAAAACATAAAATTTTGACATTTTCTTCATCATAGATAATTTGCATTAATTTTTACTTAATTATTTTTTTTTTCCAGAGAGGAGCAAGATGGCAGAGGGGTAGGAGATCTAAATTTTATCTGATCCCAGGAATTCAGCTAGACAGTTATCAAACCATTCTGAACACCTACAAACTCAATAGGAGATTGAAGAGAATAGCAGCAACTCTATGAACAGAAAAGTGACCACTTACTGGAAGGTAGGATGTGCAGAGAAGTGAATCCAAGGCGATATACGGGAAGACAGACTGTGGGGGGAAGAAGCATCTGTCATCCAGATCCCAGCAAGTGATGGAGCCACAGGGCACAAAATTGGAACTTTTAGAAGCCTGCTCTGTGGAGGGACATTGCTCCAGAGGCTAAGGGGGGAGGGGTGTTGGGGGGGGTTGTGTGGAGCCCTCGTGGGAACGACGTGGTCTCAGGACCCTCAGGGTCACAGAAATACTGGGGTGCCTGAGTGTGGCAGAGCCCCCAGGTATTGGGGGGGAAGCCAGCAGCAGAGACGGAGCCCAGCAGGGGGCTATCAGCTCAGGTTTACCTTAAACCATGATCCGAGGCACAGTCGGGCCACTGCTCTTCAATCAGGGACCCCACTAGAGGCAGATCTGGGGAGACCCTCTCCTTTCTCTCCTGGAAGGAGCCATGCAGAAGTGCACTACAGGAATCTGCTGGACTTGGAGACTCCACGTGGGGCCATGTGCCAGAGACAAAAACACTCTGTCACAGGCTGGGTGAGCTTGGAGTGCGGCCTGAGACCAGGGAGATGGGAGGGATTGACTGCTTTCTCT
>CM053615.1:4926497-4952382 GCA_028646535.1 Procyon lotor | reverse complement strand
ACTGAGCCACCTAGGTGCCCCTATAATTTCCTTCTTAATAATAACTGTATCTAATCATGAACTCACAAAATTTCTGAAATTTAACAACTGGTTTTTGTGAGCTGGTGTAAGTCTTACTTCCACACCACTGGAAATTTCCATATCATCTGAATGATGGGTAACTTGAGGGACAGACTGTGGTGGACAACTGCCTACCCAATAACTATCCTTCCATTTTCCCTTACCAACAAAATCTGATTTCATTGAATGAAGCATTTGTCAAGTTAAGAAATGACATTTCTTTGTCTTCCATGGAGATGGGGTGGCCCTATCATTCTAGCTGATAGGATATAAGTGAATGACACTGAATGAGACTTCAAATCTCCTTATAAGTGGGCAGGAGGAAGCCAACTGTGCCTCTTGTCCATTGCCCTTCCCACTGGTGTTGGTCAGGTTAGATGACACAGTGCTCTAGTCACACTTTAATCCCCAAATACTACAGGCTAACACAAACAAAGTTAATTTTTCACCTTGTGCCCCCTGCAGGTTTCTGGGGCAGCTCTGGTCCACGGATTGCTCAGGGACCCAGATGCAGTAATTCCACCATCTTGCAGCTATGTGATCTAGAACACACAGGCTCCCCAGGGGACACGACATTTCTGTGGTTCAGCCCAGAAATGAGACACTTCATTTCTGCATCCAGCCAATTGGTCAGAATTATTCCTTTTTTTCTAACTACAGGAGAAACTAGGAGCGTACCTTCATTAAGTAAGAAAAATAAAACATCAAATTCGTCTAAGGTCATTGTTTTTGGCTTTCTGTTATAATCAAATGTGACTCCTAAACAATACCAATGGTACCAATTTTTGTAAGTTGACTATAGGTCTGGTCAATGGCATATGGAGTATATTTTAATCACGCTGGAAGCATATACAAGATCAGCAAGTGAAACAAAGTAGAAGGGCACAGACCCAACACTGATCTTCTGCCAGGAAGAAAGACCCATGTTCTAACAAGATACCCCAGTTCCTGTATACTCCTCAACCAGAGTGAGTCACGAGGAATGCAGTTTTTCCATGAGAAATCCTTTTCAACATTCATATGGTTTCCTCTTTTGCCTTTCTGAGTAGAAGACCTTTAACCTAATCTGCCCCGGGTACCCCTCTGTCTGAGAAGAGATTAGAAATTAAAGCAGAAAGTATGCAAAGAATGAGGAGGTCGTATTCAGCTCTTGACATTAGAAATCAGATGGAGCAACAAGATGGCGCCCCTCGAGCCAGGTTTTTTTTCCTGAGAATGTTTCCAAATACTCACATGCCTCATTTAGCATCTCTCAAGGCCTAGCCCATCCTTAGGTCTGATCTGCAGTCAGAAAGAAAAATGATATGACCTAACACTCACTGAGAAACCCACCCCTCTGGTCCCTGAAGATTGTAGGAAGACAGGGAAGGAGAGGAGACAGCGAGAGAGAGTCGTGACCAGACCTGAAGACTTGGGTTTGTCCCCTCCTGGCTTTGGCTGAGGAGTGAGGGCGGTGCACTAACTCAGTGAGGACAGATCTGAAGGTAAAGCTGAGAAATGTGACAAACAGGGCCAGAAAGAGAGGAGCACCTGTGGTCAGCATTTCTGACCCCATCTTACTTCATCTGTGGTATAGACAGCGAGTTAAAGCCAGGCAGCATTCCAAAGGGTCTGCCGTGGCTGAGGGAGGGGCTGGGGGTGACCCTCCAAGTCAGAGGATGAGCCAGATGAAGCAGCTAAGGACTTCTGGGATCTGGAGATGTGTAACCTGACTCAGGGGGTGAGGAGGCCCCAAATACCACAGAGCATCACTTGAGTCAAAAGGACAGATCCCAAGTCAGATCAGCCAGAGAACGTAGCACTGAGGACAGTGTGGCAAGGATCACACACGTGGGCAAAGAACACTCCCCCGAGCCCCAGTGGATTCCGGCCAGCCCACGCCAAGACACAAGTCTCTCTTCCCTCACTCACCCCACACCCACGAAGACACACCAGCTCCCTGGCCCCGAACCACGCGGATGTGATTTCAGAGAAAGGAACAAGAGAAAAGGTAGGCTCTTTGAGGACAACATGCTTGTTTTCCTAGAGAGACTAAATATAATTGCAAGGGACCATCCAAATGATTGGATAGGACTAAATGGAATCTAGATCTGATTAATTAATATGCCTACTCACCAGTTAATTTATATTGATCTCTGGAGGCGGCACAGATAACTACAGACAAAATAATGGAACAAGCCTAATCTCAGCAGGGGGATGGGTTAAATGAGGTGACTTCACCACAGAGTGGTTTTGCCATCGGTGTCTCAGAAGGTATTTTTTTAAAAGATTTTATTTATTGGGGGCGCCTGGGTGGCTCAGTGGGTTAAAGCCTCTGCCTTTAGCTCAGGTCATGATCTCAGGGTCCTGGGATCGAGCCCCGCATCAGACTCTCTGCTCAGCGGGGAGCCTACTTCCCCCTCTCTCTGCCTGCCTCTCTGCGTACTTGTGATCTCTCTCCTCTCTGTCAAATAAATTTAAAAAAAATCTTTTTAAAAAATTTATTTATTTATTTGAGAGAGAGAGAAAGCACAAGCAGAGGAGAGAGAGAGAGAGAGAGACTCCCTGCTGAGCAGGGAGCCCAATTCAGGGCTCAATCCCAGGACCTTGGGATGATGACCTGAGCTGAAGGCAGATGCTTCACTGACTGAGCCACATGGGCGCCCAAGATACTGTTTTTTCATTCTCCCACATCATTTTTTAGGGTTCAGATGGATCTGCATGAGAGGGCTTTTTTTTTTTTTTTTAAATAACAGATTTCAGTCTAAGATATTAGTGAAGAACATGTGGACTCTGGTTCAAGTTTTCATTCACTAGCCGTGGAGTCATGGGTATGTTACTTTTTCTGAGCCTCAGCTTCCCAATCTGCAAAATGGGGCTGTATACCTCAGCGTGGAATTCTTAGGGAGAGTAAAACAAGTAGGTCAATAGTTGGGAAGTGCCTGGAGCAAGTCTTGCCAGAGGGTCAGCATCACATATTTGTTAAAGTAAACATTATAGAGGCTTTATTGTGTGTTGAACTTCAACCTAGCTCCCCTCTCCTATCCAGGACTGGGGAGAGATTCACCTTCTCCAGAAGGAACCATTTATGTCCAGAAGCAATCTGGGTCAAGAAAAGCTTGTTGATTTGGGGAGTCTCCTAAAATGTTAATGGATGGGAACAAAGGACTTCCTTTTGGGGAAGCAAAAGATACCTTGGGACTGACCATTCCCCATCTCACTGATGCTTCCCACTGTTTTGTTTGTTTGTTTACTTAAGATTTTATTTATTTATTTATTTATTTATTTATTTATTTATTTATTTGAGAGAGAGAGAGAGCAGGAACAGGGAGAGGGGCAGGAGGAGAAGTGGACTCCCCGTTGAGCAGGGAGCCCAACCCTGGTGTTCAATCCCAGGACCCTGAGATTGGGACTGGAGCTGAAGGTAGACGCTCAACATCAACAATGTCCTGACCCACTCATGTGCCTGCTCACTGCTGTTCCTACACAAAAGGGAAGCCATCAATGACAACAACACAGCAATCCTAGGTGCCCTCTGTGAAGGACTAGAGTACCACAAGGAGGACCAAGCCAGTTGACCCATAAACTCTTAAGGGATTCTGTTGCTGTCAAGGTGCAGGAGAAGCCTGCCGACCTCCACAGTGTGGAATCTGGCTGAGTCATGCCTCAACATGTCTAGATGGGAAAGAAGACAGTGAAAGTGAGAGAGGGAGAGAGAGACTGAAAGAGAGAAGGACTGAGACGGAGAGCAAATCTTACATTTACGAATTACGGGTGCATGTGGAGCCCAGATGACTGCCTTGCTCTTTCTTTATTTAACCCACCAAGTACCCTTCGATTCCACACAGTGGGCCTCAGGTGGGCATCTGGTGTTCTGGTTTCTTGTCTCCTCCCTTCACCTTGGGTCTTCAAAATCAACTTTAAAGGGACCGTGTTTCCCCTCAGCCTTCTTCACTGCAATAAAGAACCCACGAAACTGTGGTTTGGATGAGTTAATTTTTCTTCTCTAAAAATTAAGATACATACACAAATATCTAAACTTTTTTTTTAAGTGTGTCCATATGCCTCCTAAAATGCTCTCTTCAATGACGGGGGTTCTATTCTAAGAGAAGCTAGAGTCTACAAAGGTTATTGCGGATAGCTGGTGTCTTGAAGCGAGGACCAAGAAGCATCCTAAAGGCGTGAAGGGGCCGCAGGATGGACACGAAGGTGTCAGGTGACGGCCACCATCTAGCAGTGGGAGGCTGGGCAGGTCACTTCTCCCTTTTCTCTGTGAGGAAAGCAGATGGGCGGATGGCAGGGTGAGAGCTCACTCGGGGCTAAGAATCCGTGCCAGGTGCACTGGGTAGCGATGGCAAATATGTGACAACAACAAATACAGCTGGGCTACGTTCCCTCTAACTACTGAACTAAAAATCTCAGCAGCAACAACAGGAGAACCTCATGTAAACCTTGACCTTCAGTGTCCCATGCTTGGGGTCCACACTGGGCAAGAAGCCACGGGGCGCACAGGGGGTTGATGGTCTCAAGGAAGCTGGAGTGTGTGTGGGTCACCAGGGGTGTGGATGGCGCTCAGGGAGAACAAGCAGATGCGAAAACCAATTAAATAAAGTAACACAGATGCCTTTCTTCTTTCTCGATAAGACAGTTTTTCCTAATGTCTGTAGACCTTCCATTCGATTTTAAATCCCCTCTTTAAAAAAAATAAAAGGACATCCCCACTTTTGACATACGCTCCGAAATGCATAAGATCCTTGTAAAAATCTACAGTCCGTTGTAAAAATTTACAGTCTGTCTGAATGGACGTTTTTCAATATTTCCAATTACGGATTTACGGCAGAATTTTTCATAGGCCTGAATTTTCTGTTTAATATTAAAATGATTCTTGTAAGGAGCCATCTGTTATACGATCAGGCATGGAAATTCTTTACAGGGCTTTACATCAGCACTCGCTCCAATGTTTGTCATGCTTCGGGTATCCTCAGGCACTCGCGTTTCCATTTAGAGGAGCAAGGTGAAGGGCTTAAAGGCAGGACATCATGTCTTCCTGATTATTCAGTGGCTGTGACTGAAAACACTATGTTCAGCATATGGTTTGCTAAATTGTCTTTTTCCCTAAACTATCTTCAACATTTGCCTTTCCTCTGACAAAACGATGCTTTGAAAGAGAGGACGTTTCGATAACATTGGAATCTCCTGTCAGAACAAACTTGGCTCGTTGCATTCATCAACTCCTTTTTTTCTTCAAAACCATTGTTTTATCTTTTTTAAAAAAAAATAATACGCTTCAGCTCACTATTTCCCCCGAGCTACTCCCCTCTTACTGAACAGGCTTCACTGCAAGTGCTCAGCCTGGTTCGCCGGGTGGGGAGCCGCCAGGAATAATGTGTTGGGAAAGGTTCTGAGCTTGAGCTCTGGCCCATTTGGAAGGAGCACTACAACTGATTACTTATATCTGCCGTGGGTGTAGGAGAAATGGGCACAGACTACACGAGCCATTTATTTGCCGTCTCTGCCCTATTCTTCTTCGCTGTCCCCCTGCTACTGTGCTCATTAATAAGCACTGTGAAATGGTTGACCTTGGGCCAAGTGCACGGAGTAAAATTAACGCCTCCATCTGGGAGCCGAACTTGAATGTGACACCAAAACAATAATATTAACAACGGCAGTAACAGAAGCTCCATTTGTTGAGCATTTGCTCCCTTCTAGGCATCTAGGTTCTTTGCAATCATGAAATAGTTCAGTCTTCACAAACATTCTGCAAGATAGACATCATTCCCCTATTTCAGAGAGGACAAAAGCTCCAAGGGGTTAATAATTTTACTGAGCTCATCCTTTTGCTCAAAGCATCCTCATAAGAGGAGAGGCGTGTGGGTGGCCCAGGTTTCTGCTCAGGTCATGATCTCAGGATCATGATATCCAACTGTGCCTCAGGCATGGCTCAGCACAGAGCCTGCTTGATATTCTCTCTCCCTCTCCTTAGCCCTTTCCCTTGCTCACACATGTGCACGCATGTGCACTCTCTCTCTCTAAAATAAATAAATATATATCTTTAAAAATAAAATAAATTCCTTCACAGAGCTATTTCCCAGAAGACAATTTATACAATTGTTTTCCAGTTTTACTGAGAGGTAATTGACATAAGGCATTGTGTCAGTTTCAGGCTTCTAGCATCATGATGATTTATCTAGAGTGAAATGATATCCACAGTAAGTTTAATTAACAGCCATCACCTCACAAAGTTATAGGTTTTTTTTCCCTTGCACATAATTTTTTTTTTTAATTGAACAGTTTAAAGAATGGGCTTATGTAGAAAAGAGGGAGGAAGTAATAGTTCGGATGTTCTATCCTTGCTGTTCTCTTTCCGAATTAAAAACCGAGAATCAGGCCCATTTCATCTCACCTCAAGAGCTCATTCAAGAATTCAGTAAATAAGTATTCACTGAGTGGTTTTTCTATGCCAAATACTGGGGATTCAGGTGTATATGGAAAATCCTCTAGGTAACCCAACAGATACTGTCTGTTCTCAGTAGCGGTTCACCCAGAGGATGGCTCCTTCTTGGAGATACTAGTGTCGCCCCCGAACACCACATCCCTCTTACTTTCCGTCTTCCTTCCCAGGCACTGTTTCTGCCACCGTTGCTGGCATTTTATTGTCTATCCCATCCTAGCCCAGCCACTATCTCTTGTCTCTGTGTATACAGCCTAGTGCAGGGCTCTCCGGCAGAAATATAATGCCAACCACGTCCATGATTCGGTGACATTCATTCTAACAACTTTTTTTAACCCCATAGAACCAAAACATGATTAATTCAACATGTAATCAATATATAAATTATCAGAGCAATACTGCATATTTTTTTTGTATAAATCCTCAGGCTCCCATGGGTATTTTCTACTGTGTACTTCTTGTTTTAGATGCTAAATTTTTAATGGAAATACTTGGCTTGTATTTAGATTTCACAAAGTTCACAGCAAAAAAAGTAGATTTACATATCCAAGTTATTTCCAGCATGTTTAGAAGGTTGCCAATAGTTGAACTGAGTATTGTCTTTTATATTTAAATGGCTGAAAATTAAAGGTTCAGTTCCTCCTTTGCACAAACCACATTTCAAGTGCTTAATAGCCACATGTGGCTGGTGGCTACCATATTTGATAGGACCGCTCTTGTTGCTGGCATAGCTTTTCATGGCTTCAGATGCCTCACATGCTAATGACTCTAAAATTTGTATCTCCAGCCGTACATGTCTTCTGAGTTCTGAATTGTGTACTTAAATATCAACTTGGATGTCTCAAAGGCATCCCAAATTTGATATCTCTAAAATGGAACTCCTGAAGTCTCACCCCAAACCTGATCCCCTATGGTTGCCTTGGGTTAGCTTCTCAGAAGAACAGACTCTGATACGAAGATTTGCGTACAGGAGGTTTATCAGGGAGTATTCTAGAGACCAACACCCATGAGGGAATCAGAGGGGTAGGAACGGGCAGAGGGGGAAGTTGACTTCTTTGGGAGTTCCAACAATGGCCTTACCCAATTCCATAGGGAGCTCCAGAATTGAAAGGGGCCTGTAAAGATGTCCTGACTTGAGATAAGGGGGCAAGGTCTTTGTACCCCTGCATCAACCAGTCGTTGGCTTTGGGTGCTGTTTGAGGAAGGGGTTATCTTGGGTTAGGGCAAATCCCAGATAGCAATAATGCTGTCAGCCCTTGGCAGTTGGAGGAATGAAGACTACAGTTCTGAAGGGGAACTGAGAGGCACCCCACAGCACTCACCACACTTGTCTCCCCCATCTTGTAAGTAGTCCGATTCCCTGCCCAGAATCCTCGGAATCATCCTTTGCTTTCCATTCTCAAATATGTATAGAGTGAATGATTGAAACAACATTCAGTGTTCCCTACCTTAGGCTCTTTATACTTCCTATTCCTGCCTCCTAGAATCCTCCAGCCCACTCCCCCCTGCCCACTCTCCTTTCCAGGTTCCAAGTGTCAGCTTCATTGCCAGATCCTTGGGAAACCTTTCCCCGGCCCCCTTATCCACAGTTACATCATCACAGTTTGCAATGATTTTACTGTTTGCTCACTGTATTCTCACTCTCCCAGTAGAACTGTAAGCTTCATGAATATGCGTTTGTTCTTTCGTGTAAGCCCAGCACCTAGGACCCTACTTGAAGCCTACAGACTCACGTTATGAGTTTATAGAGTGAATGAACTGAAAAAAACAAACAATTTTGCAGAACAGGCAGAGAAGAGAGACAATGGTCATAAATGAACATGACCTGGTGAAGGGAGGCCAAGGTTCTGTGAGACCCCAGGGCTGGAACCTGGAACTTAAGGATCAGGAAGAATGTCCCATAGAAGTAACGGATTAGCTGACTATTAAGCAAGTAGTGGCGATCAGGTGGACAGAGCAGGGAGGGTGAAAAGACAGGAGGTGGCAGAGGACGGCAGAGAAAACAATTGTCTCATTTCTCCCTGTCGCTCCCAGACCAGTCCCTTTCTTAGTGTTCTGGACACTGAGAACCCCATCTCTGCCTTCCACACCTACTGGGTCATTTTCCTCATTGCATTCGAATCCCAGCTCAGAGTCTCCCTGCCTACGACTCCCATCACAGAGCAAAGAGCAACGTCAGCCTGGGCTTGGCTAAGTTGACCACTCCCTGAGTCATGATAAGCTCCTCTCTGTGGCTAGGACATATGACCCTATGTGATCCATTCTTGGTAAGTCTGCCAAACCAACTGTCCATTCAATGCTTAAGTAATCGCTTTTTAATGATTCGGTCAATTGTCTGTGTCTTGAATTTAATTAAATTGTTATATCTCAACTGAGTGGTCAATTCAGAAGAGTTAGGTAGATCTAATCTGAGCCTCTCAATAGTTGGTCGAAGTAAATAATCAATGCCATCTGCCTAATAGTCCTGCCATAAAACTTAGTTGTGATCTTAGGGGTGATAATAAGGTGTAATGGCCTGATGATCCTATCCTGCTACCTAAGAGTGAATTAATAATTTTATTGTTATTGTGAAGAGGGAAACAATAAGAATTTTTAAAAGGTGGTCATGTCCAGTTCCCTTGGGTAGGTCTTAATGCCAGGAGAGCCAAAAGCCTGGTGCTGTTCACCACTAGCTTCAAAATCCTCCAATGCAGGTGTGACTCAATCATAGAGTGATTTATAGACTTGAACATGGCCTCCGTTTACATCTTGTCAGGAGGCCAATAAGAGTTCACTTCCTCCAGAAAAAAAAAAAAATCAGCAGGAATAGCAAAAGGAAATTGCCTCTACCGGCCAGAGAGGGAAAGGATGAGTAGTGCACTACTGTTAACAGACGAGGAAAAAATAAGCCTAAATTAATACTTCAGGTTCTGTTCCTGTATCTGTTTTCAAGGCTATTCTTGCTATTTTGCCTAAGCGAAGCTTTTGTTTGCCTTTTTAAGGCTTGCTTTGTTTTCAGATATTAGCACATGAAAGGGTTGGCAAATGTGTCCCTCTGAGGCAAAATTGAAGAAGTGAGGAATTCAGACACTTGTAAAATGCAAAGATATTTGCTTTTACTAAAGTCCACTTCCAGCTCTCCTTTCTGTCGGTTCACCCCCTTTTATCCGACAGTTGCTTGGACAAAAGATGTGTGAACTGATCTAACTCACAACTGGACTCCTGCATCCTCAGGATGAATATCTAATGTTTGAGCTTCCACTGCTGACCTACCATTAATGACAAGGAGTCTCGTTTTCTCTCCTTGTGTGTGTGTGTGTGCGCGCGCGCATGTGTGTGTGTGTGTGTGTGTGTGTGTGTAAAGAAGGAAATTAGTGTAAAGAGGTTTGCATCACTGCTCTTCTGTTCCTCTGCTTTTCCCAGGATAAAAATATCTATTTTTGTCCATCCCTTTAGTGGTGAGTTCAAGTTCAACCACCACAATGACTTTGACTTGAGTTCTCCAACTTACTGAAGGTCTGGCATCTTTTCATCATTTCCTGTTATCTAGCTTAATGTAATTCCAAAGTCTTTCCTCTCTCTTCTCCTTTCAGTTCAAAGAGTATATAATTCTCCTTCCAGGCACAAATCAAAGATCTGTGATTTTTGCACTGTCTCTTACCCTTCTGTTGCTTACTTCATATGCTTGGGTCTTTAGCAAGGTCAGGGTCTTATTTTCATGTCTACCCAGAGTACTTTTCCTCTTTCTCCTCTGCCCACGGACTCGTTTTCCACTTATCAACAAGCACATCAAATTCTTCAATACTCTCTGCTCACATTCTGCTTCTTTAGCTTATACAATCAAAGCAGGTTGAAACCAGATTTCCCATCTTTCCTACCACTTGGATTGTGTCATCCTTTTGTAAAGATACCAATGACATCTCCAACTGTTTCCACGTGCAAGTCAGATTCTGTGTCTCAGAGTTCTCCCTACTATCCCTGCCCCCACTACCTGACCCTCAGCACCCTCTGCCTGTTTCATTTTCCCCGTGACATTTCCACAACCAGACTGTTCCCCTGGACAGGGAGGGGGGGACATCATTCTCTCCAAATCACCTTGACCTCTCCCAGTATGCATTCTTGCTTACTTGCCAACTGGAATGCTATGAAAAAGATTTTACATGAATGGGTCTCTCATTCTTTCCAAATTCTTCAAAGAACTACTTATGGTTAAGTAAGTTTTGAATTAGTTTAGTGGCAGTCACCACTCAAAGATAGCCTTAGAATCTTTTAATCTATTTTTATCCCTAATTCTTTTCCATTAAAACCTTTATATGTTAGCAGACTTTGTACATTTTCTTGACTTAGGGACTAATTATAAATGTTAGAAATCAACTTTGGGTTATGCTGCTTGGGGCTGGTGGTATGTTGTCACTTGATTTTCCACAGTACATGGAAGAATAGAGGCAGTTCCCCTGTCTTGGGAGGAAGGTGGAACAGTGTGTCCCTGTCATTTGAGAGTGAAGGAAGAGTCTGCAAGTTTCTTCGTCCTCTACATCATGTACCTGAAAAAAGCAAAAATACTACCCCCCCCGCCCTCCGTAGTTCCACAGAGGAATGTCTCCTAAGTAATTACCTCATATTCATGGACTTTATATTAAGGAGCAAACTCTTGCTCATTCTCATACTTTTTGCTTCCTCCCTGCTCCCCACAATTGAAAAAAGAATTATTTCATAGCTTAATTATTCAGTTCATATTCCATCTAACCTACTTGATAATTCTCCTTGCTAATGCTCATAAACGGTCTTTCTTAACTCATCTTTGGTAACTTTTCCCATGGGGAGATAGGGGCCAAGAGAGGGAATAAAAAAACCTTTGAATGCTATCTTTTAGCAGCTTGGGAAAAAGGTTTGGTGATCCCAGTCAGACTCAAAAAAATTATGTGAGAAGCATTTCCCCATTGGCTGTTTTCAGCTAATACTTTTAAGCTTTGTATGGACATTTATCTATAGATTTCTTTCTTTATCTCTTATTTATCTCTCTTTTCAAAGACATTAGTTAGATAGTAAGATACCCTTTTGATCTCAAGATAAGTCATCTGCTGAGAATAAAATTAGAGAAAATCAATAATGTTGTGGGAGAATATTTTAAGACACAGAATGCTGCTCATGCTATATTCAGTGGAAAATGTTATAAAGCAACATGTATTGCATGATCACATGTTTCTATTTATCTATTTTTTTTTAAAGATTTTATTTATTTGACAGAGAGGAGAGAGATCACAAGTAGGGAGAGAGGCAGGCAGAGAGAGGGGGAAGCAGGCTCCCTGCTGAGCAGAGAGCCCAGAGCAGGGCTCAATCCCAGGACACTGAGATCATGACCTGAGCTGAAGGCAGAGGCTTTAACCCACTGAGCCACCCAGGCACCCCTTTATTTATCTATCTTACACACACACACACACACACACACACACACACACACACACACAGGTACAAAGAAAGCCATATAAGGCAGTACACAAAAGCTTCTAGGGGGAAATAGAATTATTAGGGCTCTTCTTTCTATCTTTATTTCCCATTTTTTTTCCTGGAGAGGATGCATTATTTGGATTAAAAGTATTTTTAATAGCATTTTTAATATCTTAGCACATGCTGTGGATTGTTACCAGCAGAAACTATATTACAAAACTTCTACTACTAAAGACTGAATGATCAAGACTGTCCTTTTTAAAATTTTTTTCAACTGGTGATTTACCAAAATCAACAAGGAAAACAGGCTAACAGAAGGACAAGAGAGAGTCATTTCACTTCTCGCAGAGCACTAAACAACCAGAGTATACACAGCTCTGGGCCAGCTGTCTCCCCTAGCAAGAGCAGCAGAGATATGGCAGATCTGTTTCTGACACGAAGAGAAGGTACATCAGGGTTGGAGAGGATTAGAAGCCTCCTCCCCCATTGTTCTGGAGTCCCAGCCCCAGAAATGTGATCAAGAACTAATGTGTTGAGCTCACTGTGTGTATGCACTATTCTGAGAATTTTTTATGTGTTAATTCATTTAATCCTATATGGTAGAACTATTATGACCCTGCTTTTAGAGATAAGGAAACGAGGGCATAAAGACACCAATCTGCCCAACATCTCAGCCAGTGAGTGGCAGATCTGAGGTTTGAACAGCCAGTATGGTTCCAGAACTCATGCTTTGAAGGGCTGCACCTTACTGCCTCTCATTTGTTCCTACTGAGCGGGGTCCGGGTCCTCTCATAATAAGCAGCCCTCCCCCTGTAGAGATGGTTGATTCCACCATGAGACTCTATCTGAACTCGAGTTCTTTCCTAAGATATATGGGTGCTGAGACAACAGGTGAGTAGAGGGATGACTCTGTTCGGATCCCCCAATCAGATCTTGGGTGCACGTAGTTTATCTGGAGGTGGTTTAGGGAGGGAGGAGTGGGGGAGTAGGGAATGTGAGGCCAGCAACGAGGAAAAGTCAAGGCTGGGGAGCATGGGTCTTTAGCCATCAACAGCCATCAACAGCATCCCTGGTTGGTGAAGGATTGCTACCCGAAGCTACAAATTCCCAGTGCTTCGGGGCTGCTCCCCAGGCAGGCAGAGCAGGATGCCCTGAGCTGGAGAAAGGCCTCGGGCAGACAAAGAGTGAGGAGGTCCGTGGGCTTGAGTGTGATGCTAGTGTGCACAGCAGCTGTGTGCTGGGGAACTCAGGCGGGCCGTGGGTTATGGGGAAGGGCCTTGACAGTGCTTCAACAGTGCCCCAGCCAACCAGTGTTGGCTCTAGATTTCTTCAAAATGTTGTTAGAGGAAAGGCAGAGGAGTTCTCAGGGGATCTCAAAGTGGTTCGCCAGACCAGCTGCATCAGCATCAATTAGGAGCTCATTAGAAGTGCAGATTCTTGGGTCCTCCTCAGATGTCCTGAATCAGAAACGCAGGGAATGTTGCCCAGAAACCTGTGTTTTTAGAAGCCCTCCAGGTGATTCTGATGAACATGGAAACTCTGCAAACCACAGCTTTAAGGTGGGAAGGGCCCCTATCCATAAATCAATTTATCTTCCTAGGGAAGGTGGAGACTTAGAACTTTTCCCAAATGCCAAATAGCCACAACACAGGTGTCCAAGCCCTGAGCTTCTCAAAGTAATGATGCAGACACTCCCCAGACCCCCTGTAGTTTCATACGTTAGTTAGGGCAGGTGTTGGGCTGCTACAACAAAAGAAACCAAAGACAATGGCTTAAACGAGATAGAAATGTATTTCCAATGTAACAGTCTAGCCCACAGAGGCTGGTGGGGGCACTTCTGCTCTAAGGAAGTCATTCAGGGACCCAAGTTCTTTCCATCTTGGCACTCTGCCATCTCCTTGGGTGGTGCTGGCATCTGAGTAGGCAAAGCTAGGTTTCTGTCTTATCCAAATTCTGGCCATCGGACAGGGGAGACAGAGACAAAGTCCAGAGCCAGAAGCTCATCTTAGTTTGCAAGTGACACAGTAGTCGAACATAACATAGCCTCAAATATTCAATTGTTCCAGACTGAATCACATGACCGCGTGGGTGACCACACACAGTGCTGGGCAATGTTGTTGGCAACTTAGCAGTTTTGCTCCCAGGAAAAAGGGATCTGGAGGACAATCCACAGCTGGGTCATGGCCTGTGCCACAGTGCAGGCCTTCCAACACAAAAGGTGTCAATGCTCCTGGTGTTCTTTGTTTTCTATTGTATTTACTCACATCCTGCCTTGTTCCTGGATGGTACTGAGGCACCTTCAGTGTGTGAGTTAGAAGATCACAGTCAGATGGCCTTATTAAGACTCCTATACCATTTTCAAGCCAGAAAGCCCCATCCACTAGTATCTTCTAAAGAAATCTACACTCAGGTATATTGGACCAGACACCTGCCATCCGGTAAAGAGTAGATTACTAAGAATGGGACTCAGACCAGAACCGTTCTGAAGAAAATAAAGGTGCATGACAACAACGACATTTCTAGATACAAGGGAGAGGGCAAGAGAACAGAGAGAGGATGAACTCAGAGGAGGATGATAGTAGTGGAAGGCAAGCCTGTTTCTACTGCAATTTTGCCCAGATGTGGCAGGGCCCAGGAATGGATTTCTCTCTCTCTCGTCTGTGGGTTCCAAATGCACCCCACCAGGGCCCCTGACCAGCAGGTTAGTTTCCAGGTTTGGCTCACATGGGGCTAGCACTCGGGGAGCAGGATGTCTAATCATGAGACTGGGAGGTGCCGGGAGGCGAGGTCAAAGCCGACAGGCTGTAGGACTCTGAGCATCCTTGGATCGGAGCATAATGAACTGCAGATGTGAAAGGGAAAAGTTTGCAATTTTTTTTTTTAAGAAAAGAGCAAAAAACCAAGTAAAAGAATTGGAGGAGGAGAGCAGAATAAAATAAGGTGGAGAGCCAAGTGAGATGAGCCATTTCTGAGTATGGGGCCAGTTGGTGGTGGTTTCTGACTGACGGCAGGTTCTGTGGGCGACATGGGACATCAGGAAGAATCAGGGTTGGTGTGGGAAAGGAAAGTGCAGGAATAATGGTTTTCTGAACAGCATAACTCTCAGAGCAAAAGGCAAATCTCCATTATTTGTAAAGGAATATGTCACCTCAACACAGTGTGAGAAGGATTTAAAATACAATTTAAAATAAATCGTAATTAGAAAGCTAATTAACTGAAGGGGAGCACAATAAAAGACATAGGCCTTGAATTGTGCCCCCAAAGCCTGCTGACTTGTGCTTTTGTGTTTTTTCCTCTAGGAGGAGGGCCTATAGATTATATCTAAATATATCTCAGTAAACCTAACAAGTAAGCATGAGCGCAATTTAGCCACTCGACATAAGGCAAAAAGCCTCGCCAGTGTCAACAAGCTGCAATGTCTTTTTAAATTTAAAGCTTCTATGAAGCCTAAAAGGAAATACCAATCAGCAACCCTTTATCCTCTTAATGAAGGCCAGCAGCTTCATATTTTTATCTCTTTGCTTTATACTACACAGAAATAGCCTGAGGATGTTGTCTTCTTTCTGCTCGCCACAGAATTAGCAGAAAATTGTACATGCCAAACTATTACTATCCCTTCATCATGTACTCTAACGGGCAAGAAATCTTCAGCACCATTTCATTATGCTCACCTGCACACAGAAGGTGTGGAGTTTCAGCTCCCCGAAAGAAACCACCTTCTCTGAATATTTTAAAGGTCCTAGCACACTCTGGAGTTCTAGTACCAGGCACGGCTTCGCCTCTGCTGGGACAGCAAGATTGTCTCTTGTACCTCTCTCCTCTTCCCCTGGACTTTGCCTCTTCTTCTACCCTCTGCCCTGGGTCACGATGCTCTCTCAGGGTGAAGGGCGCCCAGAACCACCCTGCCTGAGGTCACGTTACAATTCTGCCACCCATAAATCAGCTGGGCGAGCTCCTGGAGCTCTCTGAAGTCCGGTTTCCTCGTCTATCAAATGAGGACAAGCCTAATGGATTCATAGGGAGGATGAAGTCACTTGGGAACAGAAAGCCCTTTAGAATAGTTCCTGGCACAGAGGAAGGACTCGGTATGTTAGATGTTTTTCCATCTCTCTCTCTCTCTTTTTAAAAGATTTTATTTGTTTGTTTGTTTGTTTGTTTGTTTGAGAGAGTACAAGCAGGGGGAGTGGAAGAAGCAGGCTCCCCACTGAGCAGGGACCCCAATGCAGGGCTCCATCTCAGGACCCTGAGATCATGACCTGAGCTGAGGGCAGACGCTAGACCAACTGAGCCACCCAGGTGCCCCAGCCCAGCTGCTTTCATTCTAGTTTGTAATACCAAGGAAGGAGAGGACATTGTAACCCCAACCCCTGGCGTGGCTACCACCAACCTCTAGACCAAGGGCAACAGTCCATGAGGCAAGCTCTGGAATTCCTAATACAAGATTTCAGCTCTGCTATGCACACAGCATGGAATCTCTAACTCTTGACTCTCCTTCTGGTCAGCATTATGGAGTTTTCCCCACTTCCAACTTCACCCGTGACTTCTGCTTCTGACCGAAATGGAGCACCATGGACAGTTATTTCCCATAGGAAATGGCCAAACACAGAGACAGACAAAATATATAATAAGCGAAGGTAGTCAAGACGCTAGCATCGGGCCATGGGAATGACTAATTCTGGAGGGAGGGGAGGTGAAGAATGGCACCTGTGATTGCCACAGCTTACTGACTTCCTTGAGAGATCGTCCAGGCCCCATGTATGGGCGACCCGGGCAGAGCCCAGGAGACTCCCTCTTTCAGCGGCACAGAGCGAAGAATCCACGGAGAACTTGGTGGTTATGGAGAGAAGAGAACTGCATAGAAGGATCTCAGGGCATCTGTAGATAACACAGATCAGTCTCTATGAACTGGAATCGGATGAAGGAACGGAGGGAAAGAAACAAAGGAGCTCGAGGGAACTTTGGGGAACGATGGATCTGTTCGTTTTCCTGTTTGTGGTAAATACGTAGGTCAAAGCTCTTCACTATGTACACCATACATGTGGTTCACTGAAGGTCAGTTATACCTTGGTAAAACTGTCCAACCGCAAACTTCACCCACAGCCCCGGTTTCTCCTGGCTAACCTTGTAGTTTGAGGTGCTGCAAGGACCATTCACAGTTCAGGCAGGGTTCACTCCATCCTCTTGATTCTCTAAGCTCTGTTCCGGAAGCACGTCAGGTCTCTGAATCCGCGGCTTGAGAGCGTCTCCGGACTTACATTCCACTTTGTTTCTTTGCCTTCAGCAACAGGAAGGACGCCTAGCATCTTCTAAGGAACTGTCATCAAGGAGCCCCATGGAGCACCCCCAGGGAGTGAATCTGGTTCTGGCAAAAACCCAACGAAAACCATATTCTTTCTGGCACCCTGGCAAGAGCGGGCTGTCTAAAGACTTTGAAACCAAGTTAGTGTTGACATACAATACAGCAGGTCCTGGAATTTCTTCTGCACTCTCGGGTCCCTGTTATATGTTCTTGCTACATCCCTGCCCCCGTCAACCCTTAAAGATACTTCCTATTACCTAGTCCCATGAACTCTGTAGAGAGACAGTGTTAATTCGCTCCTAGGGTTTAATTACTGGATGAAGTTTATCTCTAGATGAGAAGTTAACAAAAAATAAAGGTGCTGTTATTTAATACCAGCAGGGACCCGAGAATTAGGGACCTAAACGAGATGCTTTTCATTTCCCTACATCGTAAGCATCTGATTTAATTACATTTATTGCTGCACTCCACTTATGGAGTGGAGTTGATCCAAGCAACCATAACCATGCACCTGATTACCCAGCAGCTCCTTACCCAGTCTCTCTGCTTCGACCTCTGTCCGCCTCGGTCTGTTGGCAACACAGCTGCCAGAGCCATCCTTTAAAGATAAAAGCTAGATCATGTCACTCCTCTACTCAAAGCTTTGCTTTGGCTCCCTTTCCACTTGGAGCAAAATTCAAAATCTCCAGTGTATTCAGAGCCCTTTGTAACCTGGTCCACTGTTACCTGTGACCTCTTGTCCTGACATTTTCCTTATTCTCACTCTTCTCAGTGCCTCTGACCTCTGCTTCATTTCTGGGACTTACCAGGTACCTTACTGCCACAGGGCCTTTGCACTTGCTATTCCTTTTGCCAGTAAAGTTCTTCCCACCATCAGTAGCGCAGTGTACTCGTTCACCTTCTCTAAGTCTTTACTCAGTTGTTTCAGTCCCAGTGAGGCCTATCCTGACGTTCCTGTTTTATTTTATTTTTTTAGAGGGAGGAGCAGGGGGGAGAGAGAGGGGGAGAGGGAGAGAGAGAGAGAGAGAGAGAGAGAGAAAATCTTAAACAGGCTCCACACCCAGTGCAGAGCCCAACGCAGGGCTGGGTCTCACAACTCTGAGAGCATAACCTGAGCTGAAATCAAGAGTTAGACACTTCACTGACTGAGCCACCCAGGAGGCCCTGACCTTCCTATTTTTTTTTAAATATTTTATTTATTTATTTGACAGAGAGAGATCACAAGTAGGCAGAGAGGCAGGCAGAGAGAGGAGGCGGGGGAAGCAGGCTCCTCGCTGAGCAGAAAGCCCGATGTGGGGCTCGATCCCAGGACTCTGAGATCATGACCTGAGTCAAAGGCAGAGGCTTTAACCCACTGAGCCACCCAGGCGCCCCCTGACCTTCCTATTTTAAAGTGCAACCCATGCCTCATTTAGTTTATTTATGTCGTTTATTGTCTGTCCACAAGTGCAGGGATTTTGGTGTGTTTGGTTCTCTAATACATCCCAAGCTGCTAGAAAAGAGCCTGGCATGTGGGAGAAGCTTAACAAATATCTGTTGAATGAGTACCTGATTTTATATTCCTTGACCTAGACACGAATTAATACTTGAGTGATCTTGACCTGCCTAAATGTACATCTACCAAGGTGACCTTCCATTAGGAGGAGAGAAACCCTAGTCTGATTTTAGACCGGTTAGGTTGAGTACAGGTGACTTCTGGTCGTATTTCTAGCAAGTTGGGCAGTCAAGCTCTTAGTATTTTAACGATTCTCCTCAAATTGTGTTTACAGTTTTATTATTATGGCTACATGGCTTGCTCTGAGAGAGGCCCATCTGTCTCATACCTCCTCCCCACTCCATCTGTCTTCCCATAGCATGCTCTCTCTCCCACTTTCTCTCTTTCTGACCTTATGATTTGAATAAGTGCAAAAAATCTTTTGGCACTATCCAGAGTGAATGAAAAGCTCAAGGCTCTCTCTGTTGATACAACAAAGGGAAGCCAACTAAATCAATTAGAGGGATGGGGTGGTAGGGAGTGTGGGGTGAGAAGTTTGTTTGCTTGTTTATTTATTTATGTGTGTGTGTGTTTGTTTAAACTTCACTTCATTCTAAAAAAAGAATTTAAGCTGAGCCAAGGCGAGGGTTGGTTTTTCTTCTTCTTTTTTTAGTCTAAGGAAAGGAACTAATATTTTTAAACATCTACAAATTGTGAAAGGTGCTGTGCACACATACACGCACATACATTAAAATATATGTCACATCTATAACACAAACTAAAAATATTTTTAAGTCCAAAATTTTTTATATATTAAAAAAACCTCAGGGGCACCTGGGTGGCTCAGTTGTTAAGCATCTGCCTTCGGCTCAGGTCATGATCCCAGGGTCCTGGGATCGAGCCCCGCATCGGGCTCCCTGCTCGGCAGGAAGCCTGCTTCTCCCGCTACCATTCCCTCTGCTTGTATTCCCTCTCTCGCTGTGTTTCTCTCTGTCAAATAAATAAAATCTTAAAAAAAAAAAAAAAAACAACCTCAAATATACAGAAAATTAGAAAAATGAACACCCAGATACTCACTCTACATAATTACAATTTTAAACAGTTGGGCATATTTGTTTTATCTACCTAGATAACTTTCTGCTGAAGAAATTAAAAATTTATAGACATCATAACACATCACATAAATATTTTAGCATCGATTTCTAAATTCCCTACATCACCTGAAACCATGATCACACTTAAAAATATAATTCCTTAATATCTAATCCATATTTAAATATCTCTAATTGGCCACTGATTATTATTCTTTCTAATGTTCTATTGTCCCCAATTAGGCCTATAGGAGCCCCTTAAATCTGGCTCCTTTTGATGTGATTCCATTAATCTTTAAATACTGCATAGCTTTGAGGCTCACCGTCTTCAACCCCTGCCACAGACCAGAAATCACATGGTTTTTAAAGGAGCTCTGATTCCTTTCAAGAGGAAAGAGTATTTAGAAACCAAAATCTGGTCACCAAAGGTGCTTATTACTCCTGTGATGTCATTGCTTCTAATCTAGGTCCTTTCAGGGGTCAGATCTAGGAAATGTATTTTTTTAAAGTAATGTGGATTAATGATATTTTCAATTCTCACTTGACAGTTTAGAGTTCTTCCTCAACTTATATGATTTTCTACCTGTTTTATTTAGAAAATCTTGATTCTTAATACGTTATTTGCTTTATCCTGTAATGTTTACGAAATAGTTCCAAAACACAATACCAATATTACTACAAATAACAAACTTATTGAATAAAGTTTAAGATCATTTAGCAGCTTTGTTTTTGTTTTGTTTTTTTGTCCTTATATATGAGGACACTAACACACTGGGAATTAAGTACCTTGCTCAGATTTTCATCAGTAAGGGGCAGAGCCAACGCTCCACACAGATTTACATGACTCTCACTTCTCAGTCCTCATCATCAAACTACAGGCAGAACTGGAGGAAACAATCAGTTGAAGGAAATATATTGGCAGCAGAGAAGGGAAAAAAAAAAAAAAAGCCAGACGGGTAGTTGAAACAGAAAATGGGCTGGGGGCTGATGAAGAGTCTGTCTGGGTGGGTAGGGTGAAACCACCCCCTTGATTACCTGCCTTTGCCCTAGGCTTTCCCTTTTCCCTGTAACCATGGTCCCAAGTCAGCAGTCTCAGCAGCACCTGGGAACTTGCTAGAAATGCAAACTATCAGGCACCACCCCAGGCGTCCTTAATCAGAAACTCTGGTGTGGGACCCAGTGATCCATATTTTCACCAACCCTCAGGAGACTCTGCTTCAGCTGAAGTCTGACAGCCTCTTCTCTGTACACCTTAAGATTTGTGTTCTGGAAAGTAAAATTCCCAGAAGCTTCCTAGGAAAAAAGGGTTTTTATATTTTTGTCCCTCCCTGCTCCCCCGCCCCCCCAATGCATATAAACTTATCCATAAATAATGCATAGAACTTTTCTGTGAGTATATTAAAAATGAATATATGTGCTATTATTCCATACATCTCTTTCTATTTTTTTTACTTTTTGCACACAGCATTATGCTTAATATACACAAGAGTAGGTATTCTGTGATAATAAAAGGAGTGGAAACTGAGGATGAAGAATGAAGAATAAAATAAGAGAAACCTACGCAGACCCCTGATGACCATGTGCCCCAGACTTAGGGACATGACCACTCCGCAGCCCCTAGTCATGTTCCAGTTTGTAAAATCCCGGATACAGAGGTGTTTTTTCTCAATGTCATCTCATCATAGCACACCTAAAACTCAATCTTCCTATCTTTAAAAAGGGAGTAAGTACAGCCTGCCTCACAAGGTTCCTGAGAGAATCCTGTTAGAGTTTTGTGTGCTGCAAAGAGCTATAGAACTGTGACTATTACCAGGTCCTTTCCCAGTGGACTGTTTTGCAGTGAGAGCCATAAGGTGTGTACACAAAGGCGGTTCTCCACGCCACGTCAGATCCAAGGACAGCCAAAACTAAAGCGTGTTTCTAATGAAGAAGCACTTCCCTAACTGGAAGTATATCAATGATGACATCACTAATACACTGAAGAGCATGATGGTGGGAACATTTCACGCTTGTTTTGCTCTTTTAAAGCACCTGCACTTGTGTGTGTGTGTGTGTGTGTGTGTGTGTGTGTGTGTGTGTGTGTGATAAGAAGCTTCTTTTGAGTTATGTTGTCTGTTTATCCATATTTCTGTTGCCATGCCCTATGTTCTGCTCTTCTCATGCTCAGCAACCATTAGCACTCAAAACACCATGACTGGGAAGGAAGGAATATGCACCGAAAGTCTCAAATTCATTAGGCATTAAGTGAAATCCCAAGAAAAATCAGCAATCTCAAATTTTCTGTCTTCATTATGCTTCTTGCTCTATACTTTTTTTTGGGGGGGGGTCATTTAAAATCATTTGCAGGGTGACAACCAACACATCACGTCTGTGCTGATGATCCACAAATTCACGTCTCTTGGCCACACGTCCTTATTAGACCCCACATAGCTCACAGGTTTGTGGACATCTTTTAGTCCCAGGGATCCAGCAAACTCAATATATACAACACACACCATCACCTGCCTTCTAGACCACCCCTCTCCCCCCATCCTCTGGTTTCATTATTTCTGCAACATTACTCTTCCCCTATCTGGCAAGACTAGATGCTTCCGACTCCTCTTGGCTCACCTAATGGCAATGAAATTATTTCTATTTTACCTTTAAAATATCATTTGAATCATTTTCATGCCTACAGTTTCTTTCTAAATTTAGAACTTGATTATCTTTTATCTAAACAATTGCTGTAGCTTGATTTTTGTCTTGACTTCAATCTCTTCCTACTTCATTTCTTCTTCCGGAAAATAACAAACTATAGTAACTAATATTTACTGAGTTTTGATTGTTTACCAATACCATTCGAAGCATTTTCTGTATATGATCTCACTTAATCCACACGCAAGGCAAATATACCACCTTGCTCCCCTGCTCTGAAACCTTCAACAGCTCCCCATTACTTTCCTCCATAAAATCCAAAGCTTTCACAGTGTTCCCAGTAGAGACCATCAGACAGATTCCTTACCATCCTTTCCCAGATTCGCTATGTTCCAACCATACTGGATTGCCTATCATTTCCCTAATGCACCACGTGGCTCTGCTTTCACCCATGCTATCACTCAGCCTTTTTCATCTCTACCACTGCTCACCTATTAAACTCTAGCTTAAATACTATCTCCTCCACCAGACTTGCTCTAGCTCTTAAAGTAACTCTCATCATTGCTTCCTTTCTTTTGTTATTCATTCAATAAACATTTATTCCCTTCATTATTCTTTCAACCAAAGTTTTATTTTACTGCTAGACACCCATGCTGCCATTGTACTTCACATCTCTGGTACGTTCCTTAGAAATCAGTCTTAGACAACCAACAGAATGGGAGAAGATATTTGCAAATGATATATCAGATAAAAGTTTAGCATCCAAAATCTACAAAGAACTTAGCAAACTCAACACCCAAACAACAAATAATCTAATCAAGAAATGGGCAGAAGACATGAACAGACATTTCTACAAAGAAGACCTATAAATGCCTAACAGATACATGAAAAATGCTCAACATCACTCACATCAGGGAAATACGAATCAAGACTACAATGAGATACCACCTCACACCTGTCAGAATGGCTAAAATTAACAATTCAGGAAACCACAGATGTTGGCGAGGATGTGGAGAAAGGGGAACCCTCTTACACTGTTGGTGGGAATACAAGCCGGTACAGCCACTCTGGAAAACAGTATGGAGGGTCCTCGAAAAGTTGAAAATAGAGCTACCCTATGACCCAGCAATTGCACTACAGGGTATTTACCCCAAAGATACAAATGTAGTAATCCAAAGAGGCACCTGTACCCCAATGTTTATAGCAGCGATGTCCACAATAGCCAAACTGTGGAAAGAGCCAAGATGTCCACCGAGAGATGAATGGATTAAAAAAACATGGTGTGTGTGTGTGTGTGTGTGTGTGTGTGTGTGTATAATGGGATACTACTCAGCCATCAAATAAGTGAAATCTTTGCAATGATGTGGAGGGAACTAGAGGGCATTATGCTTAGTGAAATAAGTCAGTCAGAGAAAGACAATTATATATGGTTTCATTCATATGTAGAATATAAGAAACAGCACAGAGGATCATAGGGGAAGGGAGGGAAAACTGAATGGGAAGTCATCAGAAAGGGAGACAAACCATGAGAGACTCTTAATCACAGGAAACAAACTGAGGATTGCTGGAGGGGAGGGGGTAACTAGGTGGACATTAAGGAGGGCATGTGATGTCATGAGTACTGGGTATAATAGAAGACTGATGAATCACTGAGCTCTGCCTCTGAAACCAATAATACACTATATGTTAATTAACTGAACTTAAATTTAAAAAGGGGGGGGGGAGAGAAATCTCTCTTAAAGTAAAGTTAAAAAAAGTCAGTTTCCCAATCATGACTGTAATGTTTGAGGATAAAGGTTGTCTCTTTGTTTTTGTAACTCAATCTACCACTCCTTTGACATGGTGCTTAGGATTCATAAATGCAAATGCTCATTCATTCATTCATTCATTCATCCCAAAAAAAGGCTTACAAACCTCTTGTGTTCCCAGAACTGGAACCAAACAAAAAATAACACACTGACTGCCCTTTGGAGTTTTAGTCTGGAGGGTTATAAAAGTCCGTTCGCAAATAACTAAAATGCAATAGGGCATATGCAGGAAATGCAGTGATTAATCATACGTCCCTGGGGCAAAGGCAGGTGACAAAGGGCATTTGAACCAGGTCGTTAGGGATGAATAGGAGTTCACTAAGGGAGAAAGGCCGTCCAGAAAAAACAAACCATATGTCAAGGAATACAGATATGAAGTAGCATGAAGCAAAGGATAATAACCCTGAATTACCAGAGCTCAAGTGCCTGGTGGAAGGATATTGAGCAGGCCGGTAGATGTCAATGAGCTTCTGGAAGTCCTTAGATATCATGCCAAGTGGACATCACTGTAGGAAACTTAAGGTAACATTGAATAAGTATTTGCTGGATACCCAATGAATGCTTTCTCCCATTTGTGTGGTTCTAGACTCTTACCCCACATTGGGAATCACTTCCTTTTATCTACTTGTATTTGGGGTAAAACCCAAATTTTGCAACCTCTTTTCTGGCTCCACAGTATTCACCTGCACAACTCACAGGCGCTAGCAAAAACTGCCATGAAATGAAGGGGTCGTTCTAAGAGGGGAAGACGGGCGATATGCATGCAATAGGAAAAGGAGCGCCCTGACCCAGAAGATTCTGACACCCTCCTCTAAGGAAGAGCAATGTAACTCATGTCACCTCTCTGTGGGTGAGGTTTTGCTTGTTGGCATGTCTGTTTGAATGTGAGAAGTTTGTTTTCAAATTTGTTGGACTGTCAGTAAAATTATTAATTTCCATCAGCAGTACAATATGAAAGAAATCTAAGCCTCTGCTAATCTGCTGGGGTCAGCATTAATTTTTCACACTAACGCTCTGACCCCTAAACCTGCCCTTTTGAGAAGAAAATCTAGGATCAGGCATTTGGCGCACGCCCACGCCGCTAGCCCTGCCCCTCACCCATACATAGTGTCCAAGTGCCTCAAGGGCTTTTTTATACAAAGGAAAGATTTAAAAGTCTTTTAGTTCCTGGGTGCCAGGCTTCAGCCAGATCTACACTGTGTGTCGCTGAACCCTGGTCCCACCCCGTCCAGGGGATGCTTGGTCACCTCTATGGAGATGCTCTTGCTTTGACATTTCAGTGGGCTCCCCAGCAAGGTCTAGCTCCCACGCCTGAGCTGGGGCTCCCCACATCGCAGTCCCATAACCAGACCCAGAACTGTAGGCTGTAGCCCCACAATATTGACAGAAGCCATCTGCCTTAGCCCCCATGTTGAGCTCCTTGGGCTAAATAACCTACCCAAGTTTGCACAGCTAGAGCGAGGGAGCGCGGTTTAGACGCAAAGTCGGGTTTAGATGCAAAGCCAAGACCTCAGGGAATGTCTTACTTTGCCCAGGAAGTTCCGTGCCTCGGGTAAGAAATCCGTGTCGGTTCAAGGGCTTGAGAAATGGGACACGGGTTTTGGGAGATACCTGAGACTTCGAGATTATGAGCACCCAGTGACTAAGATGTTAGTCAGATCA
>CM053615.1:4854837-4925997 GCA_028646535.1 Procyon lotor | reverse complement strand
AGTATAACACACACCACAATCATACCAATAATCCTGGTACGAAATCCCTTTCAAATTATGTTACATATAATAGAACTCTTCATCAAAACAGATAATAAAATAATAAACATAGATTTTGAGAGGAAAACACTTTCTCTCATCGAAAAAAGATCCTTTAAGCATGATAAAAATAAATGTCTCTCCAAATTCGGCTGTTTTCGCAAGTCCCTATCAACGTTTTATCATATCCCCTCCCCCACACTCGCTTTTAAGCCCACCAGTTACCCTCTATTCCCCTGAGGGGTGTGGTCCTCCCTGCAAAGATGCTGCACGTTCAGCCTGGCCCGAGGGAGGCAGTGACACAAAGCGCAGAAGGACGGGCTGGGGGCTCCAGTCCCTCGGGCTCGCTCGGTGTCAGAAGTGTCACCCATTTCCAAGTTTCAATTTGCTCGTTGGCAAATGAAGCAGGTGGCAGAGGAAGGGCATTAGGTGACTTCTGAGAGTCTTTCCACCTCTGACATTTTAGATGTCTGGCAGGCGGGTGAGATTGTGGGCGTCAGCCCCCTCCTGACGGTGAGGACCACTGCGACGCCTGCACCCAAGGTCCCGCCGTTTTCTCACGTGATTGCTCACATCCACATCAGCCCCTACAAGACCCCCGGGAAGAGAGAAGCCCGGCTACCCACAAGGCTGGAAGCGAACATTTGGAGTAGATAATATTTCTCATTTCAAAATGTTTACTCAGTTTGCTGAGTTTGCTCAGTTCTTGGTTTTAGAAATAAAGGCATTCTCTAGTCTGTGGTGATTCAAAAAGTTGGGAGGCAGGGAGGAAATAAATTTAACAGTTCAGCAGCCTGAGTACACCCATCTTAGAGATGTAAACAGTATCCCCGGTTCATGCGACAAAGACAGAAAAGCCAATGAATACGGTCCCCACAGGACAGGCGACCTTGTATTAACAGTATGAACTGTTCAGTATTTTACCTGATGGCAACCGTCAGGCAGGGTCCCCCCCCCACCCCGGGTGAGCATAAGAGGCCACTTGGCATCACCACTTTTCTAATGGGGTGCCCGGGTGCACACCCAAAACGCCTCCTCTCCCACCCCCCTTATCTCTCCCAGGAACCTATCTCTCTCCTCTCCTGCAGCCTGACAGAAGGCAGGCAGCCTGCTTTCCGGCTCTCCTTGCCACGTGCTGGTCACTCGTGGCTGTTCCCAAAGAGGCAGACTTTTGGCCGCAGAGAAGAGTATTTCAGCTGGGATTCGGGAGTTACAAGTCAGTGATTACCCCGAGACCCTGACTTTAAATTTGGGTTCCCGAAGAAGGTTGACTTAGTCTTCCTCACTCTCCCATAGAATAAGACTAAATACATCCCTAATCTGAGAGGAGAGTACCAATCTCACTTTCTGAATTCCTTGCTGCTCCTTAAATAAGACTGTTGGTGTCTAAGGTGTGTGTGTTGGGGGGGGTGGGTCATAGCCCAGATATAACGGGGATGTAGACACATTTCCTGACCTATCGCTAGAGATCCCCGATACCAGATTTGTTGAGAGGGAGAGAGATGTGTCAAGCCTCTCATGCACGCGTAATGTACACGAAATGGGCACTTCGGGGAGCCCTCTGCCTCACTCGGGAGAGAGAGGAGCGATCCAGGGGGCTCGCCGGCAAGGGAAGTCTGCGGCTCTAGCTGCATTTCAATGCAGTGCTTACTTTATTCACCAGGGGTCATCAAAGGTCTGGATTTTCTTTGTCTACTTGTTGATTCATGTACATACACGGTACACTCAGGCACCCGGAGTGCCTTGTCTATCAGGAGATGGCACTTTGCTACTCCCTTTCCCCACAGCTCCGGACCCTCCCCCGACGACTCGGCTCCTGGCCCCTCCTCCTTCTAGACCTCTACCAATGCACCACAGGGCGAGAGTCGCCAGGACGCAGGGCAGCAATGCCTTTCCTAACTAAACCAACTGATGAAAAAGGAGAAAGAGGAAACGTGGTATCGGACTCCTTTTTTTTTTTTTTTTAAATAATCACTGCTTCCTTTTTTCAGAGTCAGAAAGGAAAAGGTAAGGCTGATCCAGCTACTGTTTTCTGGATGCACGAACTGAACCTTGTGCTTGGAAGGTGATGAGTCACGCCCCCCCCCCCACCCTGTTCAATTGCGCTTGGTAACTAGGTTCCTCGAGGGCCAGAAGGACATGTCAACAGGATTCCCTGAGACCTTTTCAGCCCCCGTGAGCAACTAACTAAGGGAACGCTTCAAAGATTTTGGCACCAGAATGGGGGACAAGGATCGCACGCATCTCAGTGGGCCTGAGGATGTCTCCATTGAAGGCAAACAGTTTGAGCTGCTCAAAAGGACGTCGCAGTTTTTCTGGGGTGACACCCTTAAATGTCTTTAGCACAAAGCCAATTTGATTCTTTCTTACCTGTGCCCTCTGAATAAACCAAATTGCATCACTGAAAAGCTCCCAAGTGCAATGGGCATCGGCCACAATGAGGTGTGGATCCGGCTTCTAGAATTCTCCCCCAGGGCTGTGCAGCTCCTGCTTTAGAATCAAATCCACCTGCCCTTCCTCCTGCCCCCAAACAGGCAGAAAAGCAGTGATTCTTGTGATTCAAGTGGGAAAGTCTGATCTGGATTTTAAATGCACTAGGAGGGGACACTTGGGTGGGTTAAGCCTCTGCCTTCAGCTCGGGTCATGATCCCAGGGTCCTGGGATTGAGCCCCGCATCGGGATCCCTGCTTGGCAGGGAGTCTGCTTCCCTCTGCCTGCTGTTCCCCCTGCTTGTGCGCGCGCTCTCTCTCTCTCTGACAAATAAATAAAATCTTTTTTTTAAAATGCAAAATTAGGATCAAAAGTCACCCAACCATTGAATGTGAAGCCTGGAATGACCTTAAAGTCTCATCCAATCTTTTTATCTCACATGCTTGCAAACTGAGCCTCAGACACAGTGAATATCATTGCCTATGATATCAAATATCAAGACATTTGGTGACAAAAATGGACCTGTTCCCTTCATCCTGTTGCACTCTGTCTCTTTCCAACTAAAATGTGGAGAAGACTTACAATACAAAATATATAAGGTAATAGTGTTGAAAGAGGCAATCAAGGGGCACCTGGATGGCTCAGTTGGTTGAACACCTGCCTTCTGCTCCAGTTGTGATATCAGGGTCGTGGGATCGAGTCAGGTTCCTTGGGAGTCTGCTCGTCCCTCTCCCTCTGGGCCTTGCCCACCCCTGCTCGAGTTCTCGTCCTCTGTCTCTCTCTCAAATAAGCAAATAAAATCTCAAGAAGGAAGGAAGGAAGGAAGGAAGGAAGGAAGGAAGGAAGGAAGGAAGGAAGGAAGGAAGGAAGGAAGGAAGGAAGGAAGGAAGGAAGGGTGGGAGGGAGGGAGGGAGGGAGGAAGGAAGGAAAAAAGAAAGAGGTACTCAAGACTGTGGAATGAAGGAGGGGGTCAAGTGTTGGCAGAGGGCACGGTTGAGGACGCCAGTTCTGAGCAGTCTGAGGGGACCCAGACCACAAGGTCGCACTTGACACCCTCAACTCTCTGGGTTGCTGGCTATCTTCTTATGGGCTTGTTAACGATGAAATAAAAAGACTATGGGACACATGAGGACCACAGTGGTGTCAACAAAAGAGAATGATTTGCTAAGTCTTGTCAGAGAGAGAGAGAGAGTTGTGAGCCAATACAAGATGAGGGAACCTGGTTCAGCACAGCCCACCAAGAATCCAGGAGCTTTGGAAATCCTCATGCCCGACTGCAATGCACATTTTGCCAAAATGTCCAATGCCACAGTGCCTAGTTTTTAAGTTATAAAACCACCACATATGACCTCTTAATTTTGTGACAGAATATGGATTTATGATCATGAGGAAGGGGGACAGGGAGGTGGCTAGAGGCCCAAGGTAAGGCCAATTGCTGTGTATTTTTCTCCTGACACAAGGTCTTAAGGTCTTAAGACCTTAAGAGATTAACTAGAAAACCCTCAAGGAGCAGTACTCGTCCACTGGCCCCTCTGTTTTATGTGGACTCCTACAACCCGACATCAACTCCTGCAAAAGTACTACTTTTTCCAGCATCCTCCAACTAAATAGCAGGGAAGGTTATTTCAAAGTGACATTTATACTGTCGATGGGGAGCTTATGGCTGAAGGGTAAGACAGTGATCAAGGGATTTAATCCCAGACCAAGGGGAGGCAGATTATCTGTGAAACAGATAAGAGAGCCCAGAGCTGCCCATGGCTTCTTATATTTAGACAAAGGAAAAATACTGCAAGCACAAAAGGCTTTACTAGCCTGTGTGTGTGTGTGTGTGTGTGTGTGTGTGTGTGTGTGTGTGTGTGTGTGTGCAGGAAGAATAAGAAACTACTGGCTTCGTCCAATACTTCTTATTTGTGTCTCCATCATGCCCTCCAATGACAGTTGACTGCCTTGTCCTCAGACACACCAGTGATGCCCCCCCCCGAGGAAATTATCCATCAGTCAACAATATTTTACGGAGCCCAACAGTCACAGACACTACAGGCCATGTGATCCCTTTTTATATAGCCCTCAGATCTATCTCATTTCCAAGGTCTACCTTCTCTGGACCAGCGTTCTTGTTTATTTGCTAGTTTGTTTTTGTTTTGGAGCGTGTTTCCCTGCCTCTTATTTGATAGCGATGAAAGGTTTTTAAGGGGCTTTAAGGCAAGATGAAGAAGAGACAGTAAACTTCTGCTTCAGGAGGAGGAGGCTGCAGGATAACCATGTACTATCGTGAGTATAATGATAGCAGACGAGGACCCTCTGCCTCCTGGGCAGATTAGCTTTCTTTAATAACCCAAGGGGCTACTAAGAGGAAGTTCGGCTCTGTGGAACCCTAACCTGGTAGGTGGACACTCGGAATAGGTGGGTTCGAAAGGAACACAGGGAGTCCTTCCCAGCAACGGCACGGGCTGCCTTAGGCCTTCAGGGCTCTCTTACCAGAGAGCTTTTGCAGAGGCTGGATGACCAGTTTATAGGGTTGCTGGAAAGGGGACTCGGGAAATAAAGAGAAGCTACGTTAGGTAATCACAAAGGCTCTTCCTGCTCAAACACTGTGGACTCAACATAACAACATCAGATGTGAATAACCAACAAAAGCAGCCTACTGAGTACATTCCTACTCAGAGCTAACTCCGATTGGAAACCACGAAATAGGACTGCCTGGCTTTATGTAATTTTACCTAACATGGAAGCTGAGGCTTTTTTCCCCCCTGCCCCTCCACACATTGCTGATCCATGCTCCATATTATCATAGTCTAAAGTGATGAGTAAAAATGCACTTCAAGAATCAATAATAGATTTCCAGCAAATATCAGAGGGTATATTAGATAGAATTCTGATGCATATACAGAAAACCCCCATGTGAAATAGTTTTAATGGGATAATAATGTGTCCATCATGTAAAGAATTTCAACAACATACATTTTGAGACTGCATCAGGGACCAAAAGGTCTAGCTTTCTATCCCACCACCCTCAGTATATGCCTTCACCTCATGGCCCAAAACGGCTGCTGGAGCTCCTGCCCTTATCCCAGACAGCTGAAAGGAGGAAAAAAAGAAAAAAAATATACCTTCTGCCTTTTTTGCAGCTTTACTAGAACTCTCAGAAAACGTTTTCACTCCATCTCATCCACCAGATATAGATTCAAAGAAGGTGGGAAAACGTATTTACGTGAACAGCACTGGCCCAGGCTTCTGTAACTGTGGGAAGAGAAAAGAACAGCTATCAGTTGTTGTCTCTCCTGAAAAGAGTTCAGTTTGTATTGTACAAAACAACATACTATTATTTATTGTCTTGATTTCTGTTTTCCTCAATATTTTAAAGTGAATTCACATATACCAGAGAGCCAAGCTTCCAAAGTAAATGTGGGGGGAAATGTTTCAAGTGCAATTTTACCTTGAGAAATGATAGTAAAATTCTGAAAATATAATTATCTTTATATTTAACAAGTTTTAGATTATAACATCAAGTGTTCCTTTCTTTTTCAAAAAGTAGAGTAAATGCTGATTATTTCATCTGATGTTATGAAAAAAAAATTTTTAAGATTTTATTTATTTGACAGTGAGAGAGGGCACAAGCAGAGGGAGCAGTAGGCAGGCTCCCCACTGAGCAAGGAGCCTGACACAGGACTTGAACCCAAGACCCTGGGATCATGACCTCAGCTGAAGGCAGATGCTCAACCAACTGAGCCACTCAGGTGCCCCATATCTGATGTCATTTTAATGAGAAAATAACTTGATCTAACAATAGGACATTCTTTGTTTCCATGTTTTTTCTACATGATTGTGAAGAGAATCTCTGTGTGAAAATATGTATGCTGCTTTTAGCAAGAGTTTCTCTTTGGCCTTTGATATTCAAGCCATTCTCTCGAGGAGCCTATCTCAGCATCCAAATTCAGATGTTCACTTTGAAATTTTCACTGGTCACCTTCTGCCAGACCCTCATCTGTCAGGGACTTGGAGTGTGATGTGATTACTTTTTCAACCTCACTTTAATGAACTTCATGAAATATTGCTCCTGTTGCAAGATCTGCAACTTCTATTTACAACGGGTGCTTATTACCAGAGACACTCCCAATGTACAGTCTGGTAGAGAGTCATCTACAGATATTTGGGTGGAGGGGTAGAAATAGACCCTCCTTTTTAGTGGGGAGAGATGTCTGGGTGAGTGTTAAAATTCCAAGTGGACAGTTTACTGGTAAATATTTTTACATTATGAAGACTTTGCTTCCACTGACAATCTGATAAAGACAGGATTTTAAATAACAGAGTTGTGGATAATGAGGACTTTTTTTTTTTTTTTTACTCTGTATTGTACTTCAGTTAGGAAGTCAGTTAGAAAACATTACATATATATACATACATATACATATATATACACATACATATATAGAAGCATTTTGCAAGTTATCTCTTGTAATGTTCACAGCCTATAGCATAAAGTCTTAATTCCCATTTACAAATCAGAAAACTTGGGGTACCTGGTGGGTAGTTGGTTAAGCATCTGCCTTCGGCTCAGGTCATGATCCCAGGATCCTGGGATTGAGTCCTCTATCAGGGTCCCTGCTCAGCTGGGAGTCTGCTTCTCCCTCTCCCTCTTGTGCTGTCTCCCCCTCCACCCAACTTGTGCTGTCTCTCTCTCTCTCTCTCTCCCTCTTCCTCTCTCAAATAAATAAAATCTTAAAAAAAAATTACAAAACTTAGCAAATCTAAGTAAATTCTAAGTCCAGAACTATCTTTCTCCAAGGCCTGTGCTCTTTAGTCTAGAAATACATTATGCTTTGGGATTTTGATCAACTTGCTCTTAAAGGTTCCCACTGTTGATGGAAAGGACAGACAGGATAGAATGTTTCTTTCTGGGTAGCGTCACAGAAATCAGGCTTGGAACTTGGAAGGCAGGAGGACTCTGTATCTTTATGGGTTTCACAGCCCCTATGCATATAAGTTAGGATGTTTTCAGCGGCAAATAATTGAAACTCTTGCTGAAATTGACTTTTAGAGCAGTGATGATCTAAGTAGGATACCAGGGCCCGTAGTATCTGCAGAACCTGGGACCTTGTTAGAAATTGGAAATGCAGGGGCACCTGGGTGGCTCAGTGGGTTAAGGCCTCTGCCTTCGGCTCAGGTCATGATCTCAGGGTCCTGGGATCAAGCCCCACATCGGGCTCTCTGCTCAGCGGGAAGCCTGCTTCCCCCCCACCACCCTGCCTGCCTCTCTGTCCATTTGTGATCTCTCTCCCTCTGTCAAATAAATGAGAGGAATCTTAAAAAAAAAAAAAAGAAAAAGAAAGAAAGAAATTGGAAATGCAGATTCTCACTTCTACCCTGGGGTACCCCGAACCCAAAGCCCTGGGGGTGGGGCTCAGCGATCTGTGTCTTAACAAACCCTCCAGGTGATTCCGCCGAGTGCTCGCATGGGAGGGCTACAGTTTCAGACAATGAAGACATGAATTTGCGCACTGAGCAGGATGTACACAGGGTTATCTCCGGGAGCAAGAAGATCGTCCCGGTTCTAGCTCCCTGTGATACACTTACTTCTCTCCTCCTCAGGGCCACACCACCCAGAGGCAGAAAGTGAGCCACCTACTCCTTTGTCTTTTTCCAAGAGTGGAGACAGACAGCATTTCTAGAAGTCCTCCCGATAGGCTTGCCCTCATTTTTCAAAGGCTGGAATTCTGTCCCCTGACCAAATCTTCGGCCCATTATTGCTAAATTGAATGGAGCCAACACGATTGGATGAAACTAAGCCAGACCCACTCACTGCCCCCTAACCACAATAAGGAGGACACATACTGGAATAAAAATGAGTTCTTGGGGTGTCTGGGTGACGCCGTGGCTTAAGCCTCCGACTCTTGGTTTTGGCTCAGGTCTGATCTCAGGGTTGTGAGATCGAGCCCTACGTTGGGCTCCATGCTCAGCACAGCGTCTGCTTGGGTTTCTCTCTCCCTCTCCTTCTACCCCTCCCCGCACCTCTCTCCCAAATAAATAAATTTAAAAAAAAAGAAGTTCTTACTGGAGGGGGCCAGCAGAGCAAGGAGGTGGTGTGTAGGCATCCACACTTGCACAAGCTACCAAGAGAGTCAGCTGCCATCCGTCCTGAACTTGGTTAACTCACCACAGCAAGTTCTTAGCTACATAAGGAATCTGTAAATTTGTTTCAATAATCTGATCACTCTAATTTGTTAGCCTTTTAAAATTTCAGGTCAAAAGCAGCCACCTGGAGATCACATTTTTAAGTTTTGGTGATGAAAGGCTGACGTTTAGAATCAGCTGGGCATAATAATCTACTAAACCAAAGAGTCCTTCAGTAACGTCATTTAGAGATCTGTTTCACCCATGGAAGCGGAATGTTTTATATTTTTATACCAGAGCTCTGAGATCATTATAATTGAGAGGACCCCAAATGATGATTAAAATATGCATTTTCCTTCTACCGTCTTTGAACATCTTCAAATGACAGGTGTTTCTTAAGAAAGGAAATACGACTCATTGCGCTCTTTGTATAGCAAGAATAAATCTTAAATAATGCCTTTTTAAAAGCGGAAATCTGAAATGATGAGCAGCCTGCTTTGATCATGCACTTTGCTGAACAACACAAGCAGTTGTTTGGAGGCAGGTAGGAACCACACAAACATTTCATTTTTGCTCGATTCACAGATGAAGCTATCAATCGGGACGACGAGTAATTACCAAACCCTCGACTCAATCACACATGAACGCCACGAAGCCCTGCAATCATTTAGCTGGAATATGGAATTGATCTCAGCAGATGTAGTAAACGAGTTCATACCCAGAAGAGTCTAAAAACAGTCACACAGCCTGCATCTCATTGTTGCTCTTGACCTCAGCCCTCCTTGGCCCTCCCGTTGCTTGCGTTTTCCAATTAAGTGCTTTCCTCATTTATATTCCGCCTCTGATCAAATACCAAAAAATGTGGATTAGTCACATTCCTACATAAATTTAAACATTATGTAACAAGTATCCCAGCAGTTTGGGAAGGACCCTCAATGGCGCAGAAAAGTCCTGGGCCGGCCCTCGGTGGCTCTAAGCCACACCTCTGCCACTGACCTGCTTCGGGGTGATTCAGTGCACACTTCTGGGCTTGGCTCTCAGCCGGGAAGTGGGAGATGGTCTCCGAATCCCCGTCAGTTCCACTGTCCGGCTGGAGAAAGATCCGAGGAGAAGTAGCTTGGCGCGGTGGGAGAAAACCTTGGGTTCAAATCTCAGCTCGGCTACTTATTAACCATGACCTTGGGCAAAGTATTTAAAATCTCCGAGAGTGTTTTCTCATGGGTAGAAGAGAGATAATATCAGCCCCCAGCTCTCCGGCTGTTATGACACATTGAGAAAAGTATGTTGGACGTGCCTGGCATTGTGGATGCCATTGTGCTCGTCACTGTTAGGATTTGAAGGAAAAGGAAGGACGCCACCTTATTTTTTCTTCCTAGTCTTTCCTAAGATTCCTGCGCCCACATCCCCTCCCCCGCAAAAAAAAAAAAAAAAAAACAAACCAAACCCACCAGAAAACAGGTAGAGCCAACATGGCCCCTGTCTTCCCACCCACGCATTCTTTAACCTCTTACTGTCAAAGCACTGACCCGCTGGATTGATACAATGTTACATGTCCCTTATAGCACCACAAAACTGGAAAAAAGAAAAGTCTGGTTATGTCAGAGCACGCCTGGAAATGCTATGCCTCCAAGAAAAGTCCGGAAAGGACTCTATCTGCTCCCGCCTAAAAACAAACAAACAAAAACAATAGAAGAAAGAAACTGACAGCTTGGTGTGTTTTTCTTCTTTGCCCTCTACCCGAAGGGGCGAAGGGGCTTCCGCATCACCTGTGGGGTTTATTACAATTCAGACTGGCGGGTCCGGCTTCAAAGCCTGTGGCTCAGGAGGCCTGAGAACCACAGAGCTGGTCCACACCAGGCTGATCATCAGACTTTGAGAAGTTCACGAAGGACTACAAGTTCCGAGCCCCGCCCTTGGAGGGTCTCACTCAGTAGGGTTGGGCCAGGTCTTAGGAATCCATCTGTTGTAAGCCCCCCCACCCCGTGATTCTTGTGGGTAGCAGTTTTGAGGAAGCTGCTGTAGCGGGTTCCAGCCCTGCCAACACATTTCACAAATTTGCCTGGGGGCTTTGTTGACATGGTACTTTACTTTCCTCCAAAGATCCTTCCCCCTTCTGGGCCTCTCTAGTTTCACTGTCCACTTGGCATCGTTCACCCCAACTTTTTTTTTATTTCTAGATTAATGCAATTTCTCCTTGTTTTGATCTCTGTTATTACCGGAAGCTGGAAGTCCTAATCCCTTATAATTTTGCGTTTCTGCCTCTCAAGATACTTATCTTTCTACTGCTCATATATGTGTTGTTCATTTTTCCTCACCCCAATTCCTCTCCCCAACAGGACCAAGATCTCTTGGTCCTTCGGAGCAATGACTGTGCCCTACTCAAAGCATGCCCTGGCATAAAGCCTTGCAAGTATTAGGTGATCAGAACAACAATGTTGAAACAAGTTGATCACCTAAGGAAGCCAGTCGCCAACGCCTCCACTACCATTATCATAAACCCCTATTTCCACCCCCCCAAATGTTTCAGTAGTAATAGCTAACATTTATTAAGCTAATTTTACGGACTGTTCCAAGCGCTTAGTCTGCATCAAATCATGTAATTCATTTGATTAGCTCAAGGCATCTTGCAATCATGGTCATTTTGTTCCCCCTTAAACATCCCTTGGAAGGTCAGAGAAGCCACAGGAGTCTCTAGCAGGTGAGCAAAACTGAAAGGACTAGACCAAAGAGAGATGAGGAGAAGTCAGAAGTCCTAGAGGGACACGGAAGCTATGTCTCTCAGCCGTATGTGAGTAAACCCTACCTTCCACAGCGCCAACTCACCACCCCGAACACGGTCTGCAAAGACAACCACGCGAAGGCCACATGCCTTGATTTGGGCATAAACATGAGCATGAGGGCAAGATCCTAAACCAAGTACAAGGAGATATGGGTCAACACCATTAATTATGATAAATGTGAATCACTGAACATTGATGGGCCTTATTTCCTTATGGGCAAAAATGAAAATAATAGGATCCCTTATTGTGATGATCCAGCGAGATGATATCACTGGAAAGAGCCATTTTGTCACGTACTGCACGAAACTGGTAGAATTCAGGAGCTGCGGCACTGCGTGGGCAGGGTCAGGAAGTTCGCAGGGGCTGTGCTTTATCACAATGATTTTGGACGCCTATGATCTGAGGAGCACCCAGCTGACCTGAATCAGAGAGGCCACGCATCCTGTGACGGGCTGCACGCAGACAGCCCTGTACGGTCATCTTGCCTCCACCGAATTTTCTCGTGGCAGACTTGTCAGTTCAAGAAGCCAGATATTTGCATAAGTGAAAAACTGGTTTATAATAATCAGAGTGTCGATCCTTACTCAGGTTAACATATAAACACCAACTAGCTTTGCACGGCTGGAATGTGTGTGGAGTTTTCCAGGTGAAGATTACCGTGTACATTGAGGACATACAGAATTTGGTTTTGTTCAGAACTTCCCCGAAGATTGCTTGCCATTTTGAAATTCCTGTCCCTGGTGCTGGGATCGTGGTTTGGGTCCCAAATACCACGCTTGTGTTTCAGTTTGTGCTGGTAACTGTAGTATCCACAGCGACTTATATACATATATACACGGACACATGTATGCATTTACATAACTTTTATTTTAAAATGTGAAGAAAGTGTAAGGAGGACAAGACTCGTTGAGTATTATTTCAATTCCAATTTCAAGTAGGTGCCAGCATCCGGCTACTCCATGATTCTCTTGTGTCGTTGTACCGAAGCATTTACATGTCAAAACACATACTATTTCATTATAGTTTCCTTCTCTCGTCATTGGCCTTTCTACGAAGCCAGAGCATTATAGCGATGTTTTTTGTATATATATTGATGTAGGCAAGCTATTTGAGCGAATGAATTTAATTTCGGGAGACTGAAAAGGCAGTAGGAAAATAGATGCTTTGTAAAGACAGGGCCCGGACCAAGCAGGCTGAGGACTAGTGATTGCTATTCGTCCTTGGTTTTGCACAAGAGATTGACTGAAGTAGAATTAACTGGGGGTAGATGGTTCTCCGCTCTTTGTGATGTCAAGGCCTTTCTATTAGACATCTCCCCGCTTGCTTCGTTTGTCCTCTAGCGCGTGTCCGTTAGTTACGGTTGGCAAGAGTCCTCCTGGGCAGATCACGGATGGTTTTCTGAGGGATAAGTCAGCCGTGGGTGTGAGAGGCAATCCTGAGAACAATGGCCGCAGGCACAGCTGGACCCTTAATTTGATATCCGCACGTGCGCGTGTGCCCAGGGGCTCAACGACGAGGCCAGGGCGGCTTCTGTCAGCGGCTCTGCTAAGTGCCAGTTACGCCATGGAGTCTAACGCGGTTATATCCCGGGCTGTGTCTAAAATCTCATTCTACGTCTGAACACCTACTGAGAAACCTTTCTCCCCTCACATGTGTCAGGACGTCGAAACGCGTCTGAATATTTGAGGAGAGCAAAGAAGGCTTAACCCAAAGTCAAGAACGAGACTCAGTTCCCAACCCCAGCCTGTGGGCTAAGGCCCTTCCACAAACAACACCTTGTTCCCTCTTGATCTGCACACTTTGAATTATCACCTCAATTTAGACTTGAGGAAAAAGAAATAAACAATAAAGGGCCCATGTGGGGCTCATGGAGAAGTAGAAAATTGGGGAATCTAACGCACATGGCCTGATCCCAAAGCTGATACGGTCTTTCCAAGATGTTTCCCTCCTCTGTGCCCCCTTTGCCTTCACAAATCTGTTCAGTTTCTCCAGATCGTCTTTGAGGCCCGACTGTGGGAAGGACACAACAGTGGGTATGAGCTTGGCTTTGTCTTTTGAGAAGCTGAGAGAATTACAGGTAAGCGGATCAATAATAGGAGGAAACTGAGACCAAGAGTATGCAGGTGGAGAGCTGGAAAGATGGCAGCCATCAGTTCATTCTTCCCTTTCCAGGCATGCCACTGCTTCCAGCAACAAGGGAAGTGCATCTCTCCTCCCCTGGAATCTAGGCTGCCCTCTGTGATTTGTTTTGGTCTAGAACATACAGTGTAGTTCAGTATCTAGGATTTCAGATCCCTGACAGCTTCTGTTTTCACTCTTTTGGAGCCCTGAGCTACTCTGAGAAGTCCCACTACCCTTCTGGAAAGTGAGACTGGGCCATCCTTCAGATACCCCAGCCACTCCTGCTCAGGTACCCGACCTGGGATGAAGCCTTTGGGTCTTCCCTAGCTAATACCACACAGAGCAGAGATGGGCCATCTCTGTGAGCCCTGCTAAGATTCCAGACCAACAGAATAACGTGCCGTGAAAAGTTTTTATTTTAAGCCACCATTCTGGGAACGGTCTATCATATGGAAACAGACATCAGAGACAGAAACACCACAGAACACCTGAAGAGAAGGAAGAGATGACTAGGGGACTTTGAGCAGAATTCACAGATGTAGAATTTGAGTTGAACCTTGCAGGGATGAGTCGACCATCGGGGAAAATATTCTACACCTTGACCGCCAAAGCACCTGTTCTATCTTGAAATCAAAACACAACAAAATGACAAGTTAGCAATAGAAGAAAAAGGCTAGAATGAGCAGAGTTTTCGCCTTTGAGATGAAGAATGCCTCCCTTCTGCAGCAATCAGAGCAAGACCATCGAAGGGTGAAGACCTTATTGGACACACCTGTTGAGGGAAATTTCTACCACATGGCACTCCTGGCTCCATGTTCATTTTTAAGCCTTCCCCTGCATTGAGATCCATCCTCTATTTCTCTTCAAAGATTCCCCCTTGACCTTACCAAGTGACTTTATTTGCAGCCATAAAAACATGCTAAGATTTTTTCCTCCTGGCTTCTTAATTTTTATGACTTCCGAAGGAAGCACTTTCCAGCGACTTTTTCGCAGTAGGTGCTCTTGAAACGGGTGTGGAATTATATGGTACTGAGTATGCAATTAATTTGTCATAAAGAAAAAAAAATTTTTTTTTGCAAAGGAAGCTATAAAATCCAGTGACTTTTGCTAAAGTTCTTCTCCCAATTTCTAATGAGTCAACATGTGTTGAGAAGAAGAAATTAGTCAGAGAAGAACGTCTTCACTTTTGCGAGAGTGAGTCACAGATTCCCCTGTTGTGGTCTTCTGGGCACCTGGCTGGGATGAGTAGGGTTAGGGGTGAAGGAGAAACTCTTTCCTCACAGACTTAAGTGGAAATGCTAGCAGAGAATCTTTCATACAGAGATCAGTTGAGAAAAAGCAAATCATAACCAGACTTTGGTTCTAGGACTCTGGAAAAATGGAGGACATTGTTTTCCCCTGGCCTGGAAATCATCTCAGCTTCTGATTGGTTTGGGCCAAGCCACTGCCCCACTACACAAGACAAACAGAAGCAAGATAAGCCTTCAATGTGGCTGTCTCACAGAAGACACGACTAGATAAACACCTGCTTTTAACCAGAATATTCCACATGTGCTTTGTTTGAGAAATTATTATGGGCAAAGCACTGAACTAGGGTGAGGGACCCCCGGATGAGCAAAGCTCAGCTGGCCTTCTGAGGCACTGATACCTCAGTGGATGGGATAAACACAATGATAATACAACAATGGGAGCGAGGGGGGCAAGAGGACATGAGCTTGTGGAACACAGTCTGTGAATGGAATTTGCCAGCCTGAACTACCTCCAACTTGAAGTGAGAGAGTTTTTCACGGGAGATGCTTGTTCTCTTTTAATTGAAGTACAGTTGAGAAAATGTTGTTAGTTTCAGGGGTACCACATGGTGATTGGAAATCTATATGTCATGCAGTGCTCACGCCATCTGTCACTATACAACCTGATTGTAATACCATTGACTCTATTCCCTATGCTGCACCTTTCCTGCTGTGACTTACTCACTCCCTAACCGGAAGCCTGTACCTCCCACTGCCCTGGTTGGAGATGTTGTTAAACCCCAGCCTGGGAATGGGAGTTGAGGGCAAGAGAAACGAATTCAGGCTACCTTCTTGTATTTGGACAGCCGCACTTACATTAGACATATTTGTGGAACCAAAGATGGGAAACTATGATCTCACACTTTCTGACAAGACAAATCTTTGAGGTATGTGTCATGGACTGAATACTTACGTTCCCCCCAACCCGGTGTGTGGAAACCCTAATCCCGATGTGATGGTAATTGGAGGTGGGGCCTTGGGAGAGGTAATTAGGTCGTGAGGGTGGAGCCCTCAGGAATGGGACGAAGAGCCCTTAGGAGAAGAGGCCAGGGAGCTAGCTCTCTCTTCCCACCTTGTGAGGACACAGGGAGTCTGCAGCTCTGGAAAGGGCTCTCACCAGAACCTCGCCAGGCCGGCATCCAGAGCTGGAACTGGGAGAAGGAAATTTCTGTTCTTTATAGGCCACCCGGTCTACAGTACTTTTTTCTTAAGCAGCCTAAACTAAGACAGTGAAAGACGCAGGGTTAGAGAGTAGCCATAGCACAATGAATGAGGCAGAAACAAAGCCTTCACCTCAAGGCCAAGGTCAGGACCCTAGCCCATCTGCACGTTACTGCCCACTGTTGAAAATGCTTTTTTACAAATTGTTATCCCTCTAGGAATTAGTAATATTAGACAAGGATGTCAGTGTGTTTGAATGGTGCTTTCCCCGCACCCCCCCAAATCTTAATTATTATTTTGAATTGTACTAGTAACTGGAAGGAGCAACATATGGGAGGGCACAGAAGTGGTAAGCAATTATTTTTAAGTTGGATATATTCAAGCCTCACTTCGGCAAGGACCCAACCAGTAAACAGCACTGTGGGAACGCTAACATGGAAACTGGTTTCGGCTTTGTTTATTTCGTATTTAATAAACATTGATGGGGAAGCTGTGTGCAGGGTATTGTGCCTCCTACAGACCTGCTCTCCCATCTGCCTGGTCAACCTTTCCTCAGAGAGAGGCTGCCAGGACAGCGAGCTCCGCAGGTCCCCAACAAAACTCATCTGGCCCCAAACCTGTTCCTCCTCCTGTGTTTCTTATCTCTGTTAGTGACATCACCGTCCTCCCAAATGTTCAGGCCCCCACCTTCCCAATCGTCCCCGCTTCCTCCTCCTCGTCTTCCCTCACCATTCCCCACATATCACGTCAACTGTCAAACCCGACCAGATTTCCCAGCCATCCCCTTCTGTCCATTTAATTTTTCTGCAACTTCTCGCCTGATCTAAGTGATCTGCCCGTCGTAAATGGGCAGCTTGTCACTTGTGCCATCCATCATCTATTTACTTTTCTTTTCTTTTCCTTTTCCCCAGAGCAGTCTAGCTGGGGGGGAGAGAAATGCTGCTCAGGGGATTTGAAGAAAGGAGGATGAAAGATCTAGAACTGCTCCTGGGACCTTAGACCACAGCAGAAGAGCTTCATCCGACGTGGGGCTAGCATGGACGAGGTACACTTGGTCCCCATGCTCTGGTAAGGCTCCAATATGCTCACGGACCTACCTTTTTCTCTTCCCCTTCCCAGCTGGTCCCCACATCACAGCCTGTTAGTGATTATCATAAAGTTCTAGTCACTCTTTTGATTAAAACCTAGGGGGGCTCCCTAACAGCTAAAGAATAAATTCTAAACTTTTGAGCATTACCTGAAAGCCCTTTATGATCCAGCCTTAAACTGATTTTCTGACACTTTTTAATTGTCTTCAAAAATATTTGAAGTATCTTCCACCAACACCAGACCCTCAAATAGCTTCTTGACTCTCACACTTCTGTCATTTTCTCCCAGGCTTTTCTCTCTATTCCGAATGTCTTTTCTCCCCTCTTTCTATTTGCCAAACTCCTATTCAAGCTGTGAAGCCCATCTCAATTGCTCCCTCCAATAATAAGCCTGCTTTGCTCCTACCTGCCATTGTCAAGTCTAATTAATAGTTTCCTCCTCTGTGTGTATCAACCATGACAGCACCGACCACATGTGTTTGGTGTTGCTGGTCCGTGTACCTACCTTTCCCTTTAAATTGAGGGGAGAATCTCTCTCTCTCTCTCTCTCTCTCTCTCTCTCTCTCTCATTTTTCAAAAGAGTGGGGGGGGGCGGGAGAGGGAGAAGCAGGCTCCCTGCTGAGCCGGGAGCCGATGCGGGGTTTGATCCCAGGACCTTGATATCATGACCTGAGCCGAAGGCAGATGCTCAACCAACTGAGCCACTCAGGTCTCTTTCTCTCTCTCTCTCAAAATAACTTGGTTTTATTAAATCCTTCTGAAACCTTCAATGTGTACTTTAAAAAACAACAAATCATATTTCATGTTTACAAAACATCTAATTAAACTGCACTATTATAGTAAAGGTACAAATGCCGCAAATGATTTTGGAAATACACAGACCAAGCAAAAACACTCAAATGGAGAGAGAAGCACACAGAAGTATCAGAGGGCTGCCTAGCCCCAGCCATGTGAACCTCGGATGGGCAACAGAGTTTTCAGATGAACCAGAGTATTAATTAATTAGTGAAGAGACTTGCTAATGCATTTACAAGGCACCCCAAAGTTCTAACACATAGTAATTTGGAGTTTTATTTCACACAGTCACTTGGGTAAAGTGGCTATTAAAACTTCGTTTCTTTGTGGAAATACAGCCTTTGTGAAAGACACCGATGATATAAGTCAGGTAATAGTTTTACAGATTACTTTAATCTTAAATAATAAATCATAAGGGAAAGCATTTAAATTTTTCTCAGTGTAATTTCATTGCATTTTATAGACAAAAAAAATGTCATTATGATATCTGACAATCTAGCCATATGCCCAAAATTCCCAGTACCAAAGTTTTAGTTGGTGTATCCAATCTATAGGCACATTTTCATCTATCTGAATAATATTCAATGACCAAGAAAGAACTGAGAGATTTTTCTTTTTCTTTTTCTTTTTTTTTTTTTTGAGCGAGCGGGAGCAGAAGGAGCAAAGGGAGAGGGAGAGAGAATCTCCAGCCGACTCCACACTAATTGTGGAGTCCAATGCGGGCTTTGATCTCACAACCCTGAGATCATGGCCTGAGCTGAACCAAGAGTCGCTTAACTGACTGCACCATCTAGGCATTCCTCACATGTCTTAGTTTGTATTTTTCAAACACACAGGAAAGCACAAGGCCATCATAATACTTTAAGAGTTGCATAGATTTCTGTATGACTGGAATCTATTTTTAGCAATTTTAAGCATATATACTTTTAATAATAATATTTATTGAATTAAAAACGATCAGACGATCCATTCTAAATATCTTACAAGTTTTAAGTATGAGCTCATTTAAAGGGGATACAGTGTACAGCATAAGGAATGTCACTAATAATTGTAGCAACTTTGTATGGTGACAAACGGGAGCTAGACTTGTCCCAAGGTCACCTCCTAAAGTATATAAACGTGGAATCACTATGTCGTACACGTGTACATCACGATGGTCAGAAATCAGAGCCCCTTCCTTATTGTGTGTGTAATCTACAAAATCTCCGGGGGAAAGGTCTTTTTTCCTTTCCAAAAGAGTAACAGGCTCTTTTCCTTCAGCTTGAAAGGTATCAGACACCTGTTTTAAAAAGGGCCTCCGGGAGTCTCTTCATTCTCTGGATAATCTCCAAAGAGTTACAATGTCCTAAGAAGAGAGGTGAGGTCTGTTGAAAACCAGGCTGAGCCCCACGGGAGAACCAGGTCCGCTCAGCCCCCCAGCAGTCCCTGGAAGTAGAGGACCCCTCAGGACAAGCTGGCGCCGGATCCCATCCTGGCAGATCCCAGAGGTTTCTGCATCCCTGGGATGCAGAAATTTCTTTCATCCCATCCCTTGAGAGGTTCCACTCAACCCTGGCTGGAATCTGCATCCCTCCGGCTGCTCCATCACTGCCCATGTTTCAATTTAAGTACAAGTCAGGGCCGCCTGGGGGGCTCAGGCAGTTAATCATCTGCCTTCAGCCTAGGTCATGATCCCAGGGTCCTGGGGCCGAGTCCTGCTTCAGGCTCCCTGCTCTGCCTGCTGCTCCCCCTTCTTGGGCGCTCGCTCACACTCTTGCTCTCTCTCTCTGATAAACAAACAAACAAACTTAAATAATTAAAAAAAAGAAAGAAAATAAATTTGAGTACAGTTGACACATGCTGTTGGGTTAGTTTCGGGTGTATAACACGGTGCTTTGACAAGTCTGTGGGTTACGCCATGCTCACCACAATGTAGCTGCCACATGTCACCATACGGTGCCATTATCACAGGATCACCGACTACATTCCTGGTGCTGTGCCTTTTATCCCTGCCACTTATTCATTCCATAAGTGGGTTCTTGTATCCCCCACTCCCCTGCTCCCATTTTGTGCATCCCCCACTTGCTCCCCTGTGGCCACCATCCCTCTGTTCTCTGTGTTTACGGGGCTGACTCTGCTCCTGATCCCAGACATTCTTTTGCTTTTCTCATAATAACGATGACGCACACGTTTAGTACTCATTTTGTGCCAGGTACTGCTTTAAATGTTTTAGGTTTATGAAGTCGCTTAATCGTTACAATAATTTGATGAGGTTGAGCATTATTATCACTCAGTTTGATCGATGTTAAAAATGAAGCACAGAGGGGCGCCTGAATGGCTCAGTCGGTTAAGTCCCTGACTCTTGGTTTTGGCTCAGGTTATGTCTCATGGGTTGTGAGATGGAGCCCCGTGTCGGGCTCCACACTCTGTGGAGTCTGCTTGAGATTCTCCTTCTCTCTTCCCCACCCCTGTTCGCTCACTCCCTCGCTCCCTCTTCTCTCTCCTCCTATCTCTCTCTAAAATAAGTAATAAATATTTTTAAAAAATAGTTTAAAAAAAAGAAGCGTAGAAAAGTTAAGTAATTTTCCCATGAGCCGAGTCTACATTCCTACCACTAGACTACTGCCACTCAGGAGCCTTTGAGGGAAATATTCTGGCTCGCTTTTATCCAAGGCAGGATAATTAACATTGTGAAAATCATTTGATGAATCCATTTTTAAAAACCCGATGCATCCAAGTGTTGGTGAGGATGGTCCCATGATGGGAATGCCATTTGCTACTGGTGGCACTGTAAACTGGAAGGCTCTTTGGCGTTAATGGAGTAAGATGAAGAGAAATACAACTTAGGCTCCATCAATTGCACTGTTGTACCCTAGCTGCATCTGAGCTCGTGTGCGTCAGGATAAAGTGCACAAGACTATCCGCATCTGTGTTGTCTGTGATAACCCAGACATCCTAGAGGGACTCTGGCAGCACAGTGGGTGAATGTATCGTGCTACACTCACACAATGGGATGCAACAAAACAGTGGCAATAAATGAACTTCCGTCTCAGTCAACCACACAGGCGAAATACTCACGGAAAGAAGCCAGTTACAGATAAATACATATCGTGTGGTTTCATTTCAAAATTCAAAAACTGGCAAAACTAAACTAAACTGTTTATAGATTCATCTTTGGGTGATAAAATGGAAAATTAGCAAGGGAGTAATTACTGTAGACATCAGGCCATTGATTACCCGGGGGAAGGAGAGAATTGGAGTCAGGATGGGGTATGACAGGAACTTGCAGGTATTGGCAAAGGACTGTTTATTGACTTGGATGGTGGTTATATGTGTCCATTTAAAAATGTTTAGTTAAGACGCCTGGGTGGCTCAGTTGGTTAAATATCTGCCTTTGGCTCAAGTCATGATTCCAGGGTCCTGGGATCGAGTCTCACATCGGGCTCCCTGCTCAGTAGGGAACCTGCTTCTGCCTCTGCCTGCTTGTGCTCACTCTCTTACTCTTTCTCTCTGACAAATAAATAAATAAAATCCTTCAATAAATTAAAAAAAAAATGCTTGGTTAAACTTTAAATATAGCACTTCTCTGCATGCCAATTAAATTTCATTATAAACAGTAATTCTTTTAAAAAGTTAAATGAAAGAAACCCAGAGAGAGGGAGAAGGAAAGAGGACAGGAGAACAGGAATTGGCGATATGAAATAGCTCTTGTTCCCTCATCTCTGGGTCACACCAAAGATACCAAGTCCAAGGACAGAGCACCCTGATGTGCACCACATGTGCTACGCCATGTGCCTGAAACTATGCCAGGGCAGGGACAGGGAGGATCTTAGTGACTGTGTGGGGTCCCCACAAAAGGCATGCTAGGGTATTAAAGGAAGGGGGATTGGAATGCCAGAAGACCTCTAAACCAATAATATCCGGTAGAAGTTCTAGAACTTTTGGGTGTTTTTTTTTCCACCTGTTAAATAGAGGTTGGGAATGATGGGGGTGTGATAGTGTATGTCTTTATTACCTCATCTTAGTGGATAGAAGCCCTAAAATCACCCTGCAAGTCAGAAAGCTCTGCATAAAACATGCCAGACCTTATTCCTAATAGTAACCCAGAGAAGCCTCACCAAAGATGTGCTGCCTTATATTTTATGGCAAACCCTTGAGAGGGTTAACTCCATTCTAGAAACAAGAGTGGGTTGTGGCCAAGTTGGATAAACACACTGACTGGAAATCCACTGTGAAAACAAGCAAGAAAATTAAAAAAAAAAAGACAAAGCTGATTTCATTCTTTCTGTTTCTCTTTAGCAGAGAACAATGAAGCCACAGGCTGGTGACTTTTGGCAAGTCTGCCGCAGACCAAGCCACACAACATATTGCCCTCTAATGCACACAATTATGGTGGTGGTTGTTTTGAAAGCTGAAACCTGATGTAACTTTCATTTCAAAATGTTTTTAGGGCTTTTGCTTGTTTTGTTCTCCCTTTCAACAGGAGAATCAAGGTACAACAAAATTCCACAAATTCTTTCATATAAATTATTGACCAGCTTTTAGGGTAACCTTTGTTATGCTAGAGTTATCTGGTACAAATGCACTTCCTGGATGCAAAACAGAAAGAAATCAAGCTCCCATAGTCACAACTTTGGGACAGACACGTCCCTGGTCCTCCTGGAGACTGGAGACTGTCTCCTTCCATTTATTCTATGAAAAGGGACATAATAGGGAAGGAGCAAGATGGCAGAGGAGTAGGAGGCTGAGATAGTGTCGGATCCCAGAAGTTCAGCTAGATAGTTATCAAACCATTCTGAATGCCTGCAAACTCAACAGGAGATAGAAAAGAGGAAGAACAGCAAATCTAGGAGCAGAAAATCAACCACTTTCCGGAAGGTAGGATGTGTGGAAAAGTGAATCCAAAGCAACGGGAAGAGAGACCACAGGGGGAGGGGCTGGCTCCCAGCATCTGCAGAGCAGTGGAGCACAAAATCGGAACTTTTAGAAGTCTGCTCTGCGGAGGGACGTTGTTTCAGAGGCTAAGCGGGGGGTTTAGCCCTCGTGGGAACAGTGTGGCTTCAGGACCCATGGGGTCACAGAGGGACCAGGGTTGTCTCAGTGCAGCAGAGCTCCCAGGTATCAGGGTGGAGAAGCCAGCAGCAGAGATGGAGCTGTGCAGTAGGCTATAAGCTTGGGCTTACCTTACACCATATCCAAGGCACAGTAAGGCCACTGCTCTTCGAGCAGGGACCCCACAAGGGGCAGCTCCGGAGAGACCCCCCCCCTCCTCCGGAAGGACTGGCGTGGAAGCGTGGCAGGAATCTGCTGGGTTTGGAGACTCCAAACGGAGCCGCGCACCAGAGAGAGAAATGCTCAGTCACAGGCTGGCTGAGTTCAGAGCACGGGCCAGAGACCAGGGAGACGGGAGGGACTGACAGCTTTCTTCTGAGGGCGGGCTGAGAAGCGGGGCCCCAAGCGCTCGGCTCCTCCGGGCCAGAGACTGGGAGGCCGCCATTTTCATTCCTGGTCTTCAGGGCAGTACGGAAAGTGCTCAGGGAACAAAGACTCCCCAGAGCGAATGAGCAAAGTGCTTGGCCCATCCCCTGGCAAGGGCGGTACAGTTTCAACTCCGGCAAAGACATCTGAGAATCACAGCAACAGGCCCCTCCCCCAGAAGATCAGCGAGAATATCCAACCAAGACCAAGTTCATCAATCATTGAAAACTGCAGAACTCCAGAGTATTTTTCTCTCTCACTCATCTATTCTTATCTCAATAAAATGACAAGGTGGAAAAACTCACCACAAAAAAAAGAACAAGAGGCAGTACTGACGGCTAGAGACCTAGTCAATACAGACATCAGTAATATGTCAGAAATAGAGTTCAAAATGACAGTTATCAAGGTGCTAGCTGGGCTCGAAAAAAGCATGGAAGATATTAGAGAATCCCTTTCTGGAGAAGTAAAAGAACTAAAATCTAACCAAGTTGAAATAAAAAAAGCTATTAATGAGGTACAATAAAAAAATGGAGGCTCTTACAGCTAGAATAAATGAGTCAGAAGAAAGAATTAGCAATATAGAAGACCAAATGATGGAGAATAAAGAAGCTGAGAAAAAGAGAGACAAACAACTACTGGACCACGAGGGGAGAACTCGAGAGATAAGTGATACCATAAGACACAACAATATTAGTATAATTGGGATCCCAGAAGAAGAAAGAGAGACAGGGGCAGAAGGTATATTGGAGCAAATTATTGTAGAGAATTTCCCTAATCTGGCAAAGGAAACAAGCATCAAAATCCAGGAGGCACAGAGAACCCCCCTGAAAATCAATAAAAATAGGCCTACACCCCATCATCTAATAGTAAAACTTACAAGTCTTAATGACAAAGAGAAAATCCTGAAAGCAACTCAGGACAAGAAGTCTGTAACATACAAAGACAGAAATATTAGATTGGCAGCAGACCTATCCACAGAGACCTGGAAGGCCAGAAAGGACGGGTATGGTATATTCAGAGCACTAAATCAGAAAAATATGCAACTATATCCAGCTAGGCTGTCACTGAAAATAGAGGGAGAGATAAAAAGCTTCTGGGACATAAGAGCATTGATTCAGTAGGCCCCACCCCCACCCCAAGGAGATCAAGATTGGTTTGTGATTTTTTTAAGAAGAGTTTTTAATTGCTTCACTTTTTCTTCCTTTTTTCTTTACTCATTTTGTTCTCCTGTCTTGGGTAAATTCAGCAAGACATGGCCATATGAAAGAATGACCACCAAGACAAGGTCATTACCCTACTTAGAGGAATGTGATGAGGGAGAATGTACAAGTGTGGGAGTGTATGAGACTTATGCTTTTCAGATTGTACCACAGAACAGATACAGTGATTTTCCAATCAATAATATCTCTCATTGGACAAATAGGTACAGTTTAGACAGAACATTGTAACAATCTTTAAATGATGACAGGTATTGTTACAGGAAGAAGTGAGATGCATGTCAGTACTATGGATTAGTTGTATTTAAAAATTTTATTTGATTGTGCACATTGAGGAATTAGAAAAATATAGAAAAAGAAAAAAAAAGTACATATGAGAATAAAAAAAATCACTTATTACCTTACTACCCAGATACTTCTCTTCCACAGTATTAATTCTTTCCTATTTCAAATTGTGTTCATCTACTTTGTTGGTACTTCACCAGAAGTTTCGAAATATGCCTAAATAAAAATTGAAGAAGTCCCAAATGTGAATACATTAACTCATCCCATCATAAATTTCACAGAGAGTTTCAGAAGCCTCCAATCTAGTTTACATTAATAACAAGTTGATCAGACTCCCATGGTCCCATTCCTCAAGTTCTCATTCTGCTCTGCGTCAGCCAGTCAGTTCTCATATGTGGTCCACTAAGATCACAGTTCCACCAGACTCTATCCTGGTCTGTCTTCCACTGGAATGGGCTAAACTGTGCTAGCAGCTCCCAGTTGCTGAAACCTCATGGATTCATGTGCTCATAAAGAACAGATTAACAATGAGACATCCCCTTACACCGGTCAGAATGGCTAAAATGAACAACTCAGGAAACGACGGGTGTTGGCGAGGATGCAGAGAAAGGGGAACCCTCCTACGCTGTTGGTGAGAATGCAAGCTGGTGCAGCCACTCTGGAAAACAGTACGGAGGTCCCTCAAAAAGTTGAAAATAGAACTACCCTAAAAAAAATAAATAAATAGAACTACCCTATGATCCAGCAATTACACTACTGGGTGTTTATCCAAAGGATACAAACATAGTGATCTGAATAGGCGCATGCACTCCAATGTTTATAGCAACAATGTCCACAACAGTCAAACTATGGAAAGACCCTAAGTGTCCACTGACAGATGAATGGATAAAGAAGATGTGGTACACACACACACACAAACACACACCGAGGAATATTACTCAGCCAGCCAAAAGAATGAAATTTTGCCATTTGCAATGGCATGGATGGAACTAAGAGGGTATTACACTAAGTGAAATTAGTCAGAGAAAGACAAATACTATGTGATTTCACTCATGTGGAATTTAAGAAACAAAAATAGATGAACACAGGGAAGGAAAAATAAAATAAGATAAAAACAGAGAGGGAGGCAAACCATAAGAGACTCTTAACTCTAGGAAACAAACTGAGGGCTGCTGGAGGGGAGGTGGGGGGAGGGGGTAACTGGGTGATGGGCATTAAGGAGGACACATGATGTAATGAGCACTGGGTGTTACATGCAACTAATGATGCACTGAACTCTATCCCTGAAACTAATAATATGGGTTATACTTAAACCGAATTTAAATAAAAAAAAATTTGAAGGGAGGTTATTAACCCTCAACCACCCCAGCAATTAACCTAAACAAAATGATCCCCACCCACATCGTGGGGTCAGTTTGGATCACAGCAGATACTGCTGTCATTCGGAGGGAAGGGAGGTACAGTTGTATAAATATTCCCCTCATTATATTGCTTGCTTTTTCATCTGGCTTATACTGTTTTGGGAAGCATAACTTGTTGTTGTTTTAAGTATACATAATTAAATCTATAGATATTTTGCTCTGTGATTTTATTCCTGTGCTTCAGGCTTTTTGTATTTCATTTTTAGGCAAGTTGGAAAATGCTTATGTCAGGGGTGTTGTTAATCGTATCTCAGGCCAGATGTTTCCAACTGTTCAGTTTGGTGCCCTCATCACTCTCAATGCTGGGATCCAATTCACTCTCACCTCCTCCCCCCAGACACTAAGAGTGGTATCCACACCAAGTAGTGTGACAAAGTCCAAGCCTGTGCTCAGGAACTCAGACGGGCACACGCCCTGATGCCCAGGCACCTGGTGAGCCCAGTGGGGACCAGCTTCCTACCTGTACCCACTGGGGAATTTACTGCCATGGGCCCCTCTTTGGCAATCAGAGATTCTCTCTCTTTGGGTCTAAGCAGCTGGCAAGTGAACATGAGGCTTTCCTCAGCTTTTGAGCATTGTCCCTCCAAGTGGCCCTTCTCCAAGTTGGCTAGCCTCCTCTCTTTTTATTTGTTCATATTTTTTTGGTTACCTTCCCACCATCAGCTCCTGGAATTATGGGAATCTGTGTGGTGACTCTCTTCTTGCTCCTTCTGGCCCAACCCTCCATTTACCAATTCTCACCCTTCCATTCAGAGCAGAGAAGTAGATTATTGTACTATCATCAGATTTTCAAAGGGAATCATGAGCAACAGGGAAGCTGTGTCTCTTCCACTCTCTTCATCTTTACACCCCTCGGAGGACTACCTGTGGGCGAATTTATAAGGAGTGCTGTCCCCTCCTAGAACTTAGAATGGATTAGGGTCTCCTAATGTTGTAAACAAGAGAAAAAGAAAAGTAATGTAGGCTCATTTCCATATTGAAATCGGTTAAATAAAAATAAAAAAAAACCCACCTACACAGTGGAATTGCATTTATACAGGCCTTGTTCCTCAAGTCATCATTAAAAATCCTTTAGGTCACTCCAAGTAGAGTTTACTTCTATTGAACACACTAAAGTTTGAGATTTATTTTGTAGACTACAGGAAGGAAGTAAAGGATAATCTATCTGCGGTTGAATAGTCACTCAAAGTATTCTGCCCATAAAATAATAATGAAATCTCTTAACAATAAACTAGGGAATGGGTAGGGAATTCCAAAGTGTTCTCCTTTCTACTCCATTTTTTCCCCATTCTACTCTATTTTGATATTAAACTTTGTAACCTTGACCCATGTTAATAGATATGTTTGTTACTCTGAAAATTGAATGAGAGAGCAGAGTGGTATTAGGAATAAAATTAACAAACAAGTAACAAGTAACAAGTCTGTCTATCTATCTATGTATCTATCTATGTATCTATGTATCTATCTATGTATCTATCTATGTATCTATCTATGTATCTATCTATCTATCTATCTATCTATCTATCTATCTATCTATCTATCTATCTATCGTCTCTCACATTAGAGAGGTTAGATAGATATACCGACTCTACTGAAATCCTACTAACAGTATATAACTACTGTTAATATATTAGTGGTTTTTTCCAGATTTTTACTCAAACACACACACACACACAATACACACACACACACACAGAGTACACATTACAATGAACCTCTTGAAGCTAAATATTTCCATACCCCCTAATTATTTCCCAGATTCTCTATCTTTAGAATTTTTATATTTTTGAAATACAAAGTTTTATTCTTAATCAAATGAAGAGTTTTAAGTTCATTCCATTCCTTGTACGATGTTTTTAAAAATGTCTTTGCACAGGAAAATAATATTAATATCAATGTGTACTTTCCCCCCTTAATTTATTATATCATGTGTTTTTCCATTTATAACTCAGCTTTCTTTTGGTGGAAGATGTGCAGTAGGGAATCAAGCCTTCCCCACCCAAAATGTTAGCTGATTTTATCATTATTTATTTATTAATCTATTCTATTTCCACAAATATACCTGAAATGCCTCTTATAAAGTAAATTCTTTTTTTAAAGATCTATTTATTTATTTGAGAGAGAGTGAGGGAGGGAGGAGCAGAGGGAGAGGGAGAGAGAATCTTAAGCACAGAACCCCCAGGGGGCTCAGTCTCAGGACCCTGAGATCATGACCTGAGCTGAAATCAAGAATCGGATGCTCAACCAACTGAGCCATCCAGGTGCCCCTATAGAGTAAATTCTTATTCTATTCTTAGAGTTTTATGACATTCTAGAATTCTTTCTATTCCTACACTGGATCACATTTTTAAAATAGAGTTTTATAATACATTTTATTATCTAGAAAATCTATTTGTCTTTCCTGTCTAAATATTTTCCCTTGGGTTGTAAACTCTTTAAAAACAAGGACTATGTCATTTAAGTACCGTATTTATTGAACCTGTACATAGGCCCAACACAGTGTTAGGCAATAAAAATACTTTTTATATGTAGGTTATTTGGCTGTCAGAGTTTTCTTCATATATTTTTCATGAGTTCTTCCATATCCCAATCCTCTTGCCAGTATGAAAAAAGTTAGACCAAATGGTCAAAAGCTCCTTTATGCCTCAAATACAGACACACAGTAGGTTCTCAGAGAATTCTCCTTGATTTCCACACTGTCTTTTGTTCTATGCAAGAAGGATAGGTTGAAAACAATGAGAACCATGACTAAAAACCAGTGACTTAACATTTTGGTGAAGTGAAGTGTAAAGAAGTTCCATCCTGAGGCGAAATGAAATTAGAAACCTCCCGAGATTCTGCTTGAATTGTTATTCTGAACAGCGATTGCCCTGAACCACCGGCACGGTGAGTATGATGTCCATGAGGCATCACAAAGACACCAGGATGAGTGTATCAGTATCTTATGGCTGCTGTAACAAATTTCCCCCAACCTGGGGGCGCAAAGCAACACACAGTTGTTCTCTATGGTTCTGGACATCAGAAGTCTGAAATCAGTTTCACTGGGCTGAAGTCACAGGCCATACACTCTCCTGAGGCTCTAAGGGCAAATCCATTTCTTTGCCTTCGTTACTATCTCTAGAGCTGCACAGTTTGCTTTCTTAGCACCCAGTCTCTTCCCCGACCTCCAAAGCCAGCAGAGTAGGATCTCGCTCTCATCATTATATTGGTAGTTCCTTCTGTGGTTAAATTTCCCTCTGCCTCCTTCTTATAAGAACGCCTGTGATTAAATTTAGGGCCTATTGCCGATAATCCAGGATAATCTCATTTTAAAAATCCTTAATTCACTCACATCTGCACAGTCCCTTTTGCCATGTGGGGTAACATTGAGAAGTTCCAGAGATTCAGACCTGGATATCTTGTGGGACCATTATTCAGCCTACCACAGTGAGTGATCCTAAGCTCTCTGGGTCATAGGTTTTAATTCATGGGTTAGGAGAATGCATTGTTCTCCCAAGGATCTCAATCCAGGAAAATGCTGCTTCTTCCTTCACTCATAGAACAAGATGTAAGCAAGTATGCAAGTTACAGAAAAGTGACTGCCTTCAAGGGGGATCGACAGCCATGGATGTTACCTATGTCATAGGGGAGGGGAAATTTTTCCCTCTACCCTACTAGGTCTGTTTACATGCTAGGGCATGTAAATTAAATTGACAAAGACTAATAGAAAAAGGTCATTTCATATGCACATGGGGAGCCTCACAGAAAAGAAGTGAAAACCTGAAAAAGCAGTTTAGCTTTTTGGGAGCTTATATGCCATTTTAACGAAGGGTGCTAAATTTCAGTAAGTGGCAAGTGAAAGGAAAATGGATTTGGGTTTCTACAGGTGGTAAATTGGGGAAAGTAAATATGTAGTGAAAACTAATGGAAGATAAAGGTTATTTTAGTTTGGTTTGTTTGTGCAGACCCATCTCAGGGTTGACTTTCTGTCCCTACTGATAAGGATTGTTTTCCTTCTGGTACAGGAGAGGGGAGGAGGAAGACCTTCACAAGGGAAAGTCGTGTCCTGCATTTCAGCAGATAGGAGGAGGGCAAAGAGCCCTCCTTGCATGTGCTTCATTTTTATTATTTTTACTTTTTTTTTTTTTTTTTTTTTGAGAGAGAGAGAGAGACTACATGAGTGGGCAGGGCACAGAGGGAGAGAGAGAATCCCAAGCAGGTTGACACCCAGCATGGAGCCCGGTGCAAAGCCAGATCCCACAACCCTGAGATCATGACCTGATCTGAAATGAAGAGTTAGACACCCAACTGACTGAGCCACCCAGGCACCCCATTCCTGCGTTTGCTTCGTAATTGCCTTTAGCTCAAAATAATCCTTATGCAAAAGTGGTGTATCTTGGAGTGGTATATTCTGATCAGCTCAGTGCAGGTGTCTCCAAGTCTTCTAGCCTTAAGGACTTGTTCTTTCCTATTATTTTTATTTGTCTGAGTCCTGTTCTCTTCCAATTCCCATTCTATTTGCCAGAGAATGATAACACACACACACACACACACACACACACACACACACACACACACACACACGTACACCCTTAACCGAATAAATATACATATAAAATAAGAGGCAGTAGAAAGAGCTTTTTTAAAAAGTGTAAAGTAAGGGAGACAAAAGCATCAGGGCAGAGCTGGTGGTATTTTCTGTAGGGTCGTTAGAGAAGAGCTCTCTGATAAGACTACATTTTAGCAAAAGCCAAAAGCAACTATAAAGAACAAAACAGATGTCTAGTTAGGCAGAGTATTCTAGACCAGGGAACTAGCTCGTGCAAAGGCCCTGGTACTTTGCTATGTTGCTGTGTTTCAGGAGTAGTAAGGGCATGACTTCACCCCTGTATCTTCCAGCCACCCCCTTATTCAGGCTCTTCACCTCTTTCTTCTTGGTCTGGCCAACACAATTTACACACCATCAGTATTTCCCAAGTTCATTCCTACGGAGTGCGTTTGTGTTAAGTAATGTTCTAATCTCAGTAACAAATTTAATTCCCTTCAACTGAAGTAGGAAGAGGTCAAAGCAAATTGCCTAAAGCCATCCAGTGGCTGGACTGGGATCTGAATCCCGGCCCTTGGGTTTCTAGAGCCCGATCTCCTACATCATTGCCTATTACTTCTGCAGATATGAAAACCTTTGCCTTTCCCTAGAATGGTCCCCTCTACCCAAAGTCTTTAGGACTCAGCTTTTGTTATTCTTCTAACCCATTCCTGTGGAATTTTCTCCCCAGTCACCTCTTCACGGCATTTAGCCCTGTCCATTACGCTCAGGTGACTCCCATCTTTTGGTTCCACGGGTGATGATCTTATCTCCCCCAAAGGAACCGTAAGCTCCCTACCAGAGCCCTGTTCCACACTTTAGCAGCAGCATCCAAAGAGGCTGGAACACAAAGTGCTCAGAAAGAAAAAATAAAAATCTGAACTAATGACTATTTTTCATCAATTTGAAGATACATGCTTTTGTTACACTGAACATCTCTGAAATCAGTCATTCAATTCATGGTGTGTCAGAGTTAATTGGCGGGTTTCTTTTCTCTCCTAGCAGCCTTGTCGATTTGATAAAATACAGTAATTAAAAATCTTGACCTTGACCCTTCATGTGGTACCTTGGTATTGTGAGGATTTACTCAGTATGGTGGAATGAAGAGGACATGGCCTTGCTCTTTCCTGACCACACAGAAAGCTCTCTGATACTCTCCAGCATAGACTCAGTAAAATTCCACTTATTAGACTATTTACGTGACTCCTGAAATAAAGAAAAAAAAAATCTACTGGTAGAACATGATGGTGAGAGATTTGGGACCTTAAATAGTCAAGGCCCGTGTTACAGACAATACAAAGGGGAGCCGCCACCTGACAGAGAAAGTTTCTGAAGTACGCAGATAAGGTCTCCTACAATTTATTTTCTCTGCTGAAGAAAGGAGCTCAGGCAGGAAACACTTTAAAACCAAATAAATACAACAGAGATGCCTGCAATTTCCTGCAAGTCTGATTAAGAATAGGAGCTGTGCCATCATGAGAGTCACTCATCTGTCAGCGGTAAGGCCATACCCTGGCAAGCGAACATCTCGGGAAGCTCCAGAAAGCAGTGGAAGGCAGGTGTTCCTATCAGCCCTTTGAGGGAGGGAAAAGGGCTACACTTCAGGGGTTCCTCTGGGCAAAGACTCTGGGTAGAGGAGAGCTTCTTGATCAGAAAAGGTGGGTGTCAAAAAATTATTTGATTTCTCTCCTCTGACTTCCCCATCCACACTGGTCCTCCGGTTTTGCCCTATTTGTGTTCTCCAAAATGAATTCTAATTCCCTGTGCCTAAGAGATAGACTGAAATCCCCCTTATCGCTGGAAAATGGCTGTAAATAAACATCAGACTTTTTCTCTCCTCTCCTCTACCTTACCAAAAATATCCCAAACCAATGCAGATGTTAGCTCTGTTACAAATATTTATGGCTGTCTTCTTTGTCATCGTCCTTGTCGTCTTCTTTTCATGCCTGAATTATAGGAACACGGATTGGATCTTTAAAGCAATATACGGGGTTTAAGCTGAGCGATTCCCAGGCAAGTCTGTGGGAGGCACTCAGCGAGAATCCTGTAATATTTCGGAGGATTTATTCCTTTTTAAGGTCTTTTATAAGAAGCCTTTGCTAAGGGATTTGCAAGAACTCAAGATTATTTAGTGATAATGGCTGAGAAATGTTGCTGGAAGTGTAAAAGGCAGTCACATCACCCAAAGAATGCCTTATAAATAATGTCACTACGGCACAAAGAAGACCAAATGAATTTAATCATTACCTTCTAATGGAAGGGCTCTGCCAAGTTTGCTTCTTGTGCTGTGTTCACTATTCTCTGTTCAGTGGGCCTCTGTCAAATGTAGACAAAGAGCAAGAGAAGGGGAAGGAGCCTGCTTCATCACAAAGTTGGGGAGACAAACTCTGGACCAGAGGCTTGGTGGTGGGAATCGGATATTGTGTCTCTATGTGTCCCTCATGCCCAACACTTGTCCCGCTGACTCCCAGAGGGGCCCAGTAATCCACGGATTTTGGCCAGTAGAAGTGAAATGGGAGCACATTCAGGGATGCAGGGCGAGATCCTCTTAAACAAAGCAAGGGCCAAATAATGCTTCCAGACTGAAACAGAATACTCTCTTTGAATAGCTGTTTTCACCGAGAGAAAAAAACAAAAAAAGTAACTCAGTTACATACCGCATTTAAGATAAGGACTTGAGTCAAATAAACTTTCCTAGAGTTCTTACATAGGTTGTGTAGATACACAACTTTGTACATGAATTCTCATAAAGTCCTCAATTACCCAGGAACTCTGTGGCCCAAATCGACTAAATCGTGTACTCTTTAAAAGACTGCTGTTATTTTACTCATTTAAGTAATCTGTACACCCAACGTGGGGCTCTAACTCATGAACCTGAGATCAAGACTCACATACCCGGCTGACTGAGCCAGCCTGACTGAGCCACCCCAGTGAATTGAATAATTAATTAAACAATGACTAAAATATTTTGCATTTAAAGTTTTGCGAACATTCAGTGAAAAGTTTTTATAAATGCATTATTCCTCTTTCGTGGCTTATTCAGTACAGTAGTAGGACCACTGTTGATGCTTTTGGTAACCGGGGATATTCTAGTTACTTAGAGTTATCTTCATGACCATCAGTTCTATATCTACAGAATTAGAGACATGGAAAGCAATTAATCCCAAGAAATGTCCTGAAAATTGTTTTAAGATTCTTGACATGTGTTCTTAAAAAGTATCACTGCCTCTTAAAAAAAAAAAGAAAAGAAAGAAAAAAAGAGAAGAAAAGAGGGAGAGATAAATTCCTGTTAATTAAAGATTCTGGTTAAATAGAAATTAAATGCTTAAAGTTCCTCACTCTTCCACTCACCCAGTTCTTGTCCATACACAACTACAGATTTAGTTTTACCTCAAGATATTCAAAGAGATAGCATCCCCTTAACTGTGAAAGGGATAAGTAAAAGCAAAATCACTTAAATTGACCCATATGCAAATACAGCCCCTCCTAGGAAATTGTTAGTGTGTGAAATGGCTGAACGCCTTCGTAGCAGAAGCCAATGCTGAATGAAGATGGCCTGTCGTTCCCCATTTTGTGAGGCCTATGATGTTGTTTGTGGAAGGCAGACAAGATGGCAGGCTGACTGGCCTATCAGGGGAGAGTGCTATATGCCAGAGCTCTCTGTTTTGTTACCGCGCCACAAGAAAAAGGGACGTTCTCATGAGAACACCACTTGATATACTCTGAGATGAACACAAATCTTTTAAGGGGCTTCATGTGGAGCTAGACAATAGACCTTGCCGTGTTCTCAGGCAATCAAGTATTACTCACTTACAGAGAGAATTCACTCAGGCCTGGGCACCAATGGGCTTCTCAGGGAAGTGGCAACATCAAACAAGACAGGGAAGATTTATAGGACCAATGTTTCTAAAGTAACCGTCTTCAAGACACTCACTGTGTAGGAAGAATTACATATCTCTCACCCCATTCTAGAAATTTCCATCTAAAGCCACCGTTCTGGGTTCCCTGCCACTCCTCCGCAGTCTGACTTTGCCAGAGTAGGCTTAGTCTGTTGAGATGAGAAATAAGAGAAAACAAACAAAACAAAAACAAAACAAAACAAAACAACCCCCCCCCAAAACCTGAGAGAAATAAGCTGCCCTTTTATTTCTACTTTCCCTTTTTACTCAGAGCTCAGGAAAATTGAATGAAAGGAGAGCTGAATATAGAAAAAAATTCAGGGATTTCTCAAGCTGTCTTCCCCATACTACCTCATTTGGCTTCATTCTTCTATTTGACTTGAGCTTCACTAAAGATAGGAGTGCCTCATGAAATCTTCGTTCCTTCCCTCTTATATGGTGGCCATGATGGAAAGCTACCCTTTGGGATCCAAAAGAATTTGGAATCCAAACGGAGTTGTTTTCAGAGAGAAAAGATAAGAGAGAAGATTGAAGAAGGTAGGATAATCCTGTGAAAGCATTCATATTTCTGTAGAACTTTCTGTTTTCAAGGCCCATAGGAGTTCAAATGTGGGAAGAGCACACACAGAAGCTAAGGAACCAACGGGGTCGACCGTGCCAATGGCCTGTTAATAGTCACCTTTCTTTTCCAGATCCAGGCTGCGTGGTCTGCGCTGTGCAAATGGAACTTGCCATTATCAATATTTTTCCTTTCCTTGATGTCATCATGTTTCTGGTTTGTATAGAGGTTTTCTTAAAATTTCAGAGTATGGAGGTGTTTTTTATTTATTTATTTGTTTGTTTGTTTGTTTGTTTATTTATTATATGCGAGCGGCGGTGGCGGGGGTTGCTGAGGAAGAGCAGAGGGAGACAGAGAGAGAGAATCTCAAGCAGATTCCACGCTTGGAGCCAGATGTGGGGCTCCATCCCATGACCCTGAGATCATGACCTGAGCCAAAATCAAAGAGTCCAAGATTTAATCGACTGAGCCACCCAGGTGCCCTCAGCATATGGAAGTTTTTAATTGAATCTCTTTTTACTGAGGTAACACGGACAAAACATAACATTTACCATTTTAACGTCACACAGTTCTATGGTTTTCAGTATATTCACAATGCTGCGCCACTGTTATCATTAGATAATTCTGTGACATTTCCATTACTCCCAGAAGAACCCTGTAAATGTTAGCAATCCCCACTGCCCCCCGACTCCCCACAAGCCCTGACAACTACTAGCCCACTTTCTGTCTCACTAGATTTGCCAATTCACACAACATGTCGCCTTGGTCGTGTCGTCGGCCGCTTACCACATGTTCAGGCTTCATCCACGCTGTAGCATGTAATCAGAAACTCATTCCCCTCCCTTTCCCCCTTTTTTTGGCTGAATACTATTTCGTTGTATGGATGAATTACATTTTGTTTGTCTATATTTTTCTTTATGCAATTGATGGACATCTGGGTTGTGTCCCCTCTTTGGCGGTTACAAGTAATGTAGCTATCAACATTCATGTTCAAGTCCTTGTGTGAACATTTGTTTTCAGTTCTCTCAGATACATACCTAGGGGGTGGAATTGCTGGGTCATGGAGTAATTCTATGTTTAACTTTTCGGAGGAACTGCCAAACTCTTTTCCCCAGTGGTTTTCCCATTAGTAACGTAGGGGAATTCCAATTACTTCCCCTCCTTCCCAACACTGGCTATTTTCTGTCCTTTTGATGGTTGCCATTCTAATGGGAAGTGATATCTCATTGTGGGTTTCATTTGCATTTACCTAATGACTAATAGTGTTTGTATGGTTTTGACTTTGTATTTTGAATAATCTTTGGGTTTATAGAAGAAAAGATTCCATATGTATTTGGGCCCAGTCTTTGGGCCCAGAACCTTTCTGTTCTGTCCCACTGGTCTATATGGGCACTCTCCATGTGCCCCATCACACTACTTTCATTAAAGACCCTTACATTACATGTTACTGTCTTATGGTGCTAGTCCTCCCTTGCAGGTGCTCTTCTCCCATGGTCCCTTGTGATTCTTGCATGTTTGTTTCCCCACATGAACTTCAGTATCAACTTGTCTGTAAAAGAGCTTCTTGGTATTTTTATTGGAGTTTCATTGGATTTATAAATTAACTTAGGGGGAACTGATATCTTTTGAATGTTGTCATCCTAGCCAAGAACGGGGAAGAGATTTCTAGTTGTTCAAGTCTGCTTTCGTGTCTTTCAGGACTATTTCAAAATTGTCCTCATATAGGTTTTGTCCATTTCTGGTTAAACGTATTGCCAAATATTTAATCATTTCTTTTTTCTTTTCTTTTTTTCTCTTTTCTTCTCTTTTTCCTTCTTTCTTTCAAGCAGTTTGCCTTTATTTTTATTTTTTTATTTATTTGAGAGAGAGATATAGCAAGAGCAAAGAGGAGAGGCAGAGGAAGAGGACTCCCCACTGAGCATAGGGCTTGATACGGGGCTTGATCCTAGGACTCCAAGATCATGACCTGAGCCGAAGGCAGACACTTAACTGACTGAGCCACTTAGGAGCCCCTATTGATCTATTTTTAAAGTAAGCTCTATGCCCACGTGGGGCTTGAACTCTTGACTCTGAGATCAAGAGGAATACACTCGACCAATGGAACCAGCCCCCTAAGCTTCTCACCTGTATAACCTGCTTCTTCACTAAATTATTTTATTGTCTGAGTCGGCTTTATCATTGATTCTCTGGGTTTTTCAAAGAATACTATCATATCTTCTTCAAATAGAGGTAGTTTTACTTCTTTTCCCATGTGAGGCTTCTGATTGGTGTCTCTTGTCTAATTGCATTAGCTAACAGGCACATTTAGTGTGTTGTTTGATTCTTGCCTTGTTCCCAATCTTATGAAAATACCTCCAGTACTCCCTCCTTAAATAGAATATTAGCTTTAGGACTAAGGTATATATATTTAATCTTGTTGAGAAGGTAGCCCTCAATTCCCATTTCTGTGAATGTTTTCATCATGAAAGGGTGAAGAGCTTAGTCAAAGGCCTTCTTAGCATCTACAGAAATGGTGCATTTCTTGAATTTATCCTACTTGGTCATATTACATCATTATGTTTAATGTAGTGTTGGATTACGTTTGTTAATGTGTTGGCTTATTCCTTTAATTTTTCCCATGCCCCTATAAAGACTCCATTCAATAAATTTTCTTCAGTCCCATCTACATTGGGATTTTTTGGAAAAAAATTTTATAATTTCTGTATTAACACTTATTAGTGATACTGGAATGTAGTATTCTTTCTTTGTATGGTCTTTATCTAGCTTATATACAATGATATACTTGCTTCATAAAAGGAATTAGGAATTGCTTCTATCTTTTGAATGTTCTAGAATAATTTGTGGAACACTGTGACAATCTGGTCTTTGAAGATGTGGTAGAAATCACTTGTGAATCCAGTGGGGCATGGTGACTTTTAGTGTCTGTTTTTTTCTTACAAATGCTCCAGTGCCATCAAATTTGAGTATTCTGGATTTGCTTAAGAAATTATCCATTTCATCTAGATTTTCAAATTTAATTGTATAGAGATCTGTAGTTTCTAATAATTGCTTTTAGTTTTTTTTCTGTTACAATGGTTATATCCCCCTCATCATTTTCAGTTGTAGGTTTGTGTTTACTCTTTCTTTTTTTCTTTTTTTAAAGATTTTATTTATTTATTTGAGAGAGAGAGAGAGCGCATACAGAGGGGGAGAGAGAAGCAGACTCCTCTTGGAGCAGGAAGCCCGACATGGGGCTCAACCCCAGGACCCTGAGATCATGACCTGAGCTGAAGGCAGACACTTAACCACCTGAACCACCCAGGTACCCCTTACTCTTTCTTTTCTTGATCAAGTTAGTTAGTGGCCTATTTTGTTAACTTTTAAATTTTTTTAAAGACTATTTATTTGACAGAGAGATAGAGAGAATGCGTGCGCACGTGCACACACACAAGTAGGGGGAAGGGCAGAGGGAGAGAGGGAGGGAGCCCTCCTGGCAGGGAGCCTGACACGGGCCTGATCCCAGGATCCCTTAAGCCCCAGGAAGAGGCTTAATGACTGAGCCACCCAGGTGCCCCTGTTAACTTTTTTAATTACAATTTTGATTTGTCAATCAGATCTGTTTTTCTGTCCCTCAGGCATTTTATCTCAGCCCCGGGGGTGTGGTCATTCCTTATATCTGCTATTCCTCTTTAGAGTTGTCCTTACTTCTTGGCTAGCAAATTCCTCATTAACTCAATCTCTTTTTATAGATAATAACCCTTTTCTTAAAATTAGCTAATTTTGTTTGTTATTAAAGGGTGTTCTATATGTTTATTTATTTATTTACATTTTCTTTTTAAGTAAACGTTACCCACAACAAGGGGCTCAAACTCACTACCTTCAGTGCAAGAGTTGCATGCTCTACCAACGGAGCCAGCCAGACGCCCTTAGATAACAATTCTTTAATTGTTAGTGAAACTATTCCCATTCAAATCGTTGTGTGGTTTTGTCTCTTAATGACACCCTGATATATCTGCCATCTCTTGGATTTGCTCCCTTTTCCACCCACTCAGAGCTTACTCCAGCCTTCTCAAGTCTAGATAAATGCAATACTCTTGTAATATCTCAAGATCTGCAAGTCTCTAGTTATGGCTCCTAAGATGTCTTTTATGGTGATGTCAGATTACTCTAGGATCTTATCAATCTAATCATGACATTCCCCAATTTTAAAGCCCTCGATGAGTATATGACCCTGTATATGAAGTGTAAATTCTGAGGCATGGAACACAAGGCTTTCTATGCTGTAGCCCCTTCTCAGCTCTTGTGAACCAAACCTTCCCTCTTGTCCATTTTCTTTCTCCCTTCCTTTTGCACTTTAGGCACAAAAGGCATTTGGAAGTTCCCTGAACAACTGGGTTATTTCTCTTTTTTCAACCATTGTTAAATTGCTCCCTCTGCATGGACTTCTGTCTCTGACTCCTATCTGTTTGGTGAACACACCCATTGTTCCTCAAGAATCAATTCAAGGACTCATTGATTTAGTCTAGCTTCATCTCCCAGAATGATAAATTTCCTCAAAGACAGGAGCCATGTTTCACTTGTCTTGAATTTCTAAGTTCTTCCCCAAAGTAGGCAATAAATACATGTATATTGAATGTTGAATGAACGAATGAATTTTTACAAATGTAATTAGTCTTGGTACAACGCTGTAAGGTTGAGGGACTTTCTAAGAAATAGCTAAGGACACAAGAAGGCTTTGTTATTCTAATTTTCTTTTCTCCACAGGGTGACATGATGAGAGCAGAGTTTCAAGTTTTGAGGCCAGTTGCTGGCTCTTCTACATTATAAGTTGGGCGTTCTTCTGTAAGCCCTGCCCCCCCGGAATGATACTTTAATGTCACGATTACCTGTATGGTGTGGGATCCAACAAGAAATAAAAGATGCACTCAGCTTGGATTGTGAAGACAATTAATTACTAGAGTCTTTACACAGGTATGAGGAGGATTAAGGAAACCAACAGGGAGTGTTGGGGCACGTAGCAATTAGCAACAGTGAGAAGCCATTACCACCTAGTCCTAAAAGGGCAAGTGGAGAAAACCATTCCTGGAGCCTGAGGAGAACTGGAGCTATAAAGCTATCAAGTTTCCTGACAAGAGGTGGAAACGTGGTGAAGCAGTTAGAGCCAGAACAAAGCACACTTCGGAAATGAAGCTGGAAAGAGTCCTCTTCCCTCTCTTTCCTCTCTCCAAGCTTTTCCTCGATTGAAGCCAACTAGAAGCGAGATCCAAAGGCACCTGGGTGATGCAGTCTGGAGAGTCAGACCCATCCTCCTCCAAGCACAGAGCAGAGTAGAGAAAGGCAGAGAACATTTGGGGGAGTTCAAGGGAAGAAAACTCAACAAACCACTTCATTTATTTTGGGGGGGGGGCACAAAATACATATGAAAGTGATAATTTAGAAATTCAATGCAAAAAAGAATATTTCCCAAATTCAACATTGTCAGAAATACCAAATAATCAACAGTTAATTTTGTCCTAGGAAGTATGATTGGGACAAGTGTGGGAACTCTGATTATTTCTGCCTAGTCTGTGCCTGTATCATTCTCTTATGTAGAGCCTGGTGTTGAAGAGGCCAAATGAAGACATTCAGTTACATGGGCACAAGTGTTACATGGACACAGCCTACAGTCCAGGCTTTGGCTGGTGTCCTGCCACCATGGGGAGGACCGTGACCATCCATAACCACTAATCATTTGTAGCAGTGTGTGTCCTGCTGTAGGTTTATGTCAGAGATGAGATACTCAGGCATTAGAAACAATTTTTAATTTTTACACAATGCTTTTAAAAGCATATAAGCCATTCCTAGTAATTATCCAAAAATCACCCAATCACCGAATTTGATAAATGCAAAGAATGAAGCCTCACAGAGGGTGTCAGAGTGCAATCCAGGCTAGGATTTGAGGAACACTCCAAGGAACTCTCTCCAAAAAGGAATTTTTCACCATCCCCATATTCCAGTGTGAGAACTCCCATGATTCTCGCATTAACAGTCCTCCTGTGAAATCATAATTTCATTTGTCAGATGGGCCAGATCAATTGTTCATTCATTTAGCAAGTATTTGCTGAGAAGTTACTCTCTGCCAGTCACTATACCAGATGTGTTTACACAAACCAAGAAACCAGGAAGAGCACAGTGGGGTGAGAGATGGGTGGAAAGAGATCACAAAACGTCCAGAACTAGGGGTCGCATCGGAGGAGACTCACGTGTGCCTCACCAGCCTAAATGAAAGGATCAAAGGGAATGACAGGAGGAAGCTATAGGACCAGGGCACAGATGAATAATGTGGGCTCGTTTTGCCAAAGAGACACATCTGAGGATAACACGTACGTTATGATACAATTATGTGAATATTTATGTGCCCAAAAGAGTTTTAATATGTTAGCAATTTCTTTATCTTTCATTCTTCCCTTGCATGGTGGGCATCGTGATACCCATTCTTTTGATGGGAAAGTTGAGAATCAGAAAGAATATGGTTTCCCCCATACCCAAGCAGCCAGTACATGGGACAGTCAGGAATCAAATCCAATGTCTGGAGACTCTGTCTCCAGAGTCCACACTCTTTCCACTCTGTAACGTCAGCCTCCTGTGGGGCTGAATTAGTAAAACGTCTTCTCCTTCACCTAAAATTTGGCAATTCTAAAAAGCTGCTTTGACTTTAGTGGTCTCTGGAAAAGAGCAAACTGCTAAGGGGGACCTTGCATTCTTGTCGAAAGCTCTTCAGAGTTTTGCCCTCATTGGTTTTATTTTCTGAGGAAAACCTAAGACACACAGACTACTCAACACGTATGTGGTGAGGGAATAGCACCATAATGAAGCAGTTAGAAGTCAAACACTTTAAAACACATAAAGCACAAAAAGATGTCTCAATTCCTCCTGAAGACTCATTTCCCATTAAATCCCAATTTTCCACTTGAGGAACTTCAGACCCTCCCAGTATCAACAAGGACGAGGCGGTATCTCCTTGTCAGACTAATGCTGCAGAGAAGCTGACTGTAACAAATGGCAGCTGGACCAAAAAAAAGACCAATAAATGAGGAACTTTGCTCAGTGACCTTCTGGATTTCTTGGCTCACACGTCCCACAGAGAAATAAAACATGGCAGAGAAGACAACCAAAGGGCTTCCAGGAAGTTGTGTCCCCTCTTGGAGTTGGTTTCCACGAATGACCTGCTCTTTCTCTTGATTGCACATCAGCAGGCTCAGAACCAGGCCGGTTCAAGGAATGGGTGGGCTGCCAGATTACGTCTGTTCCTTCAACGGGCTCAGTGAAAAGCAGTGGGACCCTGCCCACCCAGACCACAAGAGGAGATGAACAAGAGCCTAGGTCAGCTGCTTCTGAGATGTGGTTGCTCCGAGAAACCCACTGTTGCCATACATGGCTGATGTAATTCATTAGCGAGTGTCCACTCACTGTGAAAGTAATGGAAACAAAGAGAACACAATCCTCCCTCTCCCCACATTAGCAGAGCCTGAAGGAGCCTCCAAATCATGTACTTCCCAGGGTCGGCTGAAACCATTTCCCCTTCCACCCTGTGGAAAGCAGCAAATAAATCTACGGCTACCATCTTATCTCCGCCTGTGTATTTCTACCTATGATGCGCCGCGGTGAAACCCATTTTGGCTCTTGCTTGATCAAAGGTGGGAAAAAGAAAGAACCCAGGGGATTGCTACTTCCCTGGCTTGCCTTCTGTCTCCATCACCGTGGCTTCCAGTGAAACCCGAATCCGGTCTTTGTCTCTAGTTCCCACTGGACATGCCCACTATGGTCCCGGCTTCTGTTGGGTAACCTTGGCTGCTGAGCCCCAACGTGACTACCTCCCCTCTTGGCCTTCCAGCCCCAGGGGTGACCGTGGTTCCTGATGTTGCTAATCTCTGGGTTCCCCCATCATCTCATTTGGCTCCTCGGCTGCTCCATCACTGAATAAATCCACTCCTCTGTCAACCCTTGAAACTGTTTCTGTCTCTCTGATGAGAGCTTCATCGACACGTGCGTGTCCTTCCCTCTACTGGGAGGGCGGCATCCGGAAGGCAAGACAGCAAACACCATCTCAAGTCTGGCACCTCAGAAACCGAAATTGTCCTGCTCTACCTTCCTGCCGGTTAGACTGTGGGTTCACATCAAGGGGGTGAGAAATTGGACTCCACTTAGGGGGCTCTGAGAGAATATCTGGTGAGGTGAGGCCATTCTGGAATGAGGATACATGGCCCCATTCACCTCTGTGACCCGGGGCAATGGGAAGGGTTTGATATAGTATCAAATGCTCTAGAAATAAAACTTGGTTTTGACACATGTCAGTCAGGACACTCCACTGCAACAAAAGATAGAAAACTAATCCAATTAATTTAAACAATAACAAAAACTTAGTGGCTCCCATGATAGGAAAGCACAGGGGTCGCAAGAGCTTCAGACAGGGCTGGGCCCCAGGGTTCAAATGATGCTTCAGGAATCTTCTCCCTCTCTCTTCAATGCTCTGTTCTGCTTTGCTTTTCTTTGGTTTCTGTCTCCAACAGCTCCTGGTTCCGTGGGATTTTAATGCCCTCGGTCTCAGGAGAGACATTTCCTCTCTCTGTCTCCGTGTCACCACCAGGGCTCAAGTGGGGACTCTGGTTGGTCCAGCTTGGATCTGTACCCACCCCCGGAACTATCTATCACTCCATCCCTGGCGACCAGAGGTCCTGGGAGCATGCCACTCTTCAGCCATCTGTAAGCCAGGGAGGTGGAGTCCTGGGCCAGTGGCCACAGCCAACAGGGAGCTGTGAGGTCACTGGGCACCAAGTACCTCAAGTAGAAGACTGGGCATGGAGGTCTAACCCCAACACCGGTTCACTCTGAGAGCACAGGCATGTGCTCTCATCCTTGTTCTCCTCATTGGTAAAATGTGCAGATTGGGTTTAGAACGGTAACTTGTAAGTGCTTTGAACCCCCAAACTCTCTAAGTAAAGTGTCACGTCAAACACACAGAACCCTAGCGACACTGGCTGGAGAGGTGTTGGGGGGCCTAGGGCCCCACCTGGTCTCCTCCTCCTTCTACCCCACATTGGGCTCCTTGGAACACCGTGTGAGAAACCTGGAGGGAGCTGCTCTCCAAGGCCTCTTCCAGCCTGAACTTTGGGCAATTCTGTGTAGGTTGTCCAACCCTCTTTAATCTAATTTTTCTCACTTTCCCTCTGTTTATTTTTTGGCTAAAATCATGGACATTGGCTAGGTATGAGAGGCCACTTAGGAAAAATAATCATTTATTTAAATGCCCAGCCAATTTACTTTGGCCTATTTGGAGCTTGTTTTTCCTGACAGAGAGGGAATAAATTTCTCAAACCCACTTTAAAGTTCGGGCTAGAAAAGGTGAGTGTGCAAGTGAGGAAAAGCAGGCAACGGAAGTTGCCAAAGCTGAGCGGAGCCGGAAGCAGTAAATCCAAACCACCTCACTCCCCTATGTGTGCCCTGCTGGGCATCCAGGGCCAAGAGTACCTCTCTGGAACGGATGGCAGGGGAGGATGTTGTGGGTTTTGGCTTTGCCGCTTGTGAAAACTTGCTTTCGGGGAGACCCCTTCAGCTCCAATCTGAGCGTCCTTTATTGCAATAGAGGATCAGGCAAGAGGAAGGGGAGACATAGGGAATGTGGCCTTCCTCCAGCCGGGAGACCGGGTTGGGGAGGGGTCCTTGGATCCGGGCAGCACCAAGGTTGGGACCTTTGCTTCTCTTTTCCCTGTGATCGTTTATTCAGAAAAGATCTAAAGAGACCCCAGTGGTCCGACACCCTTTAGGGGTGCTGAGGTCCATGAGTGGGGACCTCCCTTGGGGACCTCAGAGTGGGCAGGCGGGACAACAGGTGACACTGTGGGGGAAGGCCAGCCTCCAGCTGTGGCGCACAGGCCGGTCATGGCTGGGTTCTGGTGCGACGGGTCAGACTCCGGGCCATACCTGCTGTTCACTAGTCTAGATAACTGTCCCGGCTTTGCGACGTGTGCGGAGTCAAACCAGATAGACGCATCCACGCCCCGCAGGAGCGCAGTGTGGGAGGGATAACCCCGGAGGAGCTAGGGAGAGCTTTAGAGGGTGGGCGGGAAGAGAGGAGGGAAGGGGGGGACCACGTTCCGTGGCCTGATGTGCCCACAGAGGTGGGAAGGTGGGGCGCACGGTTGCCCGGAGCCGGGCACAGCTGCTGCGGAGTGACCACCCACGGGACCGGAGGGGACAGGGATGGGTCCCTAGGTGCTGCTTAAAGGTCTGGTCTTGCTCGAGCTGCACTTGGGAGCCGCTGACTTGGGGCAGCAGAGGGACGGACACGCGCAGGCCAATGTTTGAGAAGCTTCTTGAAGCCTCCCAGAGGGACGGCCTGCCCAAACCCCTCGTGCCCAAGCAGCCTACAGCCCGCTCCATTCTGTTGCATAAAAGCATTTACCCCACGCCAAGCCCTTACAAATGCTTCCTCCTGGGGAACCCCCCGCACACCCCCACCTCCGCCGAGCCCAAGTTAAAGATGAGAAGCTGGAGACTAGTGGGAGGCAGAGTGGCTTGGATGCTCTTAGCGAGGAAAGGGACATTCGGGGAGAGCCTGCTGCGCCCCGGTCTCTGTGCGAGGTGCTTTGCACGGAATTCTTACAGAACAGTTGCGCCTCGGTGGACGGCCGCTGTGTTCTTCTGGTTGCTCGAGGCCGTAAGCTTTGGAGACGTCCTCTTTCGCTCACACGGCATACCCAGTCCATGAGGAAATCATGTTAGGGCTCTTCCTTTGAAATCTATCCAGAATTCAGCCCCCTCTCTTTGTGTTGCTGCGGCCGGCCTGGCCCAGCCCATCGGCTCTCCCGGATCCCACCCCCTGCACATTGTCCTCCCTTCAGCAGCTTGGGGGATCGACTCAGAATCCAGGTTGGGTCACCTAAGGCCTTTGCCTAAAATCCTGCAGTGGCGCCCCACGTCACTAGGATAAAACCAACACCCTACCATCTGTCTCTAGCAACCATGCTGATCCCATCCTCCCATTACCCCCAACCTCCTGTCTGACTTCTCCCCTCATGGCTCACTCTACCCATCCTGGCTTTCTTCCTCTTCCTCAGACCACCACCCACGTTCCTGCCTCAGGACCTTTGCTCTAGCTGTGCCCTCTGCCTGGAACACTCTTCCTGCAGGTATCCGCTCATCTGGGTCTCTTATCTTCGGGTCTTGGCTCTTGAACATCGCATTCACTACCCTATTGAATTCCCTGACCCGATACTGCATTGTGCGGTTGGTCTGCCGGCCTTGACCTGTGCCTTTTCTCATAGCAATGACCACTTTCTATCCCAGTACCTATTTCCTTATTCATCCTGTTGATTGTGTATGTTTTCTTGCTAGAAATAAGCTCCATAAAGGCAGATATCCTCCGTTTCACTGATAAATTCCAAGGAGTCAGATTAGTCCCTGACTTTCAGTAGGTGCTCAATAAATCTGTATCGAATGGCAAGGATCAGAGATTTGGCCGGTTCTCCAAATCAGTGGTAGGGTCACTGTGGGGACTTAGGTCGTCTCAGTGGCAGGTCCACGTGAGTGGGAATGGGAAGCCCATGGAAGCCTCTGTGGAGGACGGCGTGGCAGGTGGCATCGGACACAGATTTTCCACTAGTCCTGTGGATGTGGGGCCGCATGGCAGATGCTGCTGCAAAGAAGAAAGCGAGCTTTTCTTGCTCCATTTTGTTGCTGCAGTTTTAAAAAAATAAACAAATGGCCGAGAAGACATCCTGCGTATGTTTGCACGCATGCGTGTGTGTGTGTGTGTGTGTGTGTAGGCACTGGCCTTCATCCTAGAGCCTTACCTCATTCAGCAGGCATTTAACAAAGGCAGCATTATTGAATACCAACTAATTATCTGGCAACAGAGGGAGAGACGGAGAGATGCATGGGGACAGCGCACCTGACAGGATGAAACGTTAGTCATTCACAGCTGTCTTTCAGAACAGGGACTAGTCAACAAGCGCTGCTTTACGAGCACCCTGTGGAAACCCTTTATTTCCTGTAAGGTTTCAGACCGGCCACGTGAGGCTGAATTTGTAAGAAGGAGCCTCAGAAGCGCTGCTGGGATGTCCCCGGAATGGCGCCCGGGACCTGGTCCCGCCACCACCACCTGCGGTCGGGGTTGGCCGGTGGCGCTGGGAACGGGTTAGCTGTCTCCCCGTGCTCCGGGTTGACACTGGGCCTTCGGCGGTTAATCCTGAGGCCCGTCCCCAAGTAGGGAGGGGATGTCCCTGCTACCATGATCCTGTGGAGAAAGAAGGGTGGATGGGGAGGGGGCAGGCACCAATATGGGGAAACTGAGGGCAGTCCTCACTCTGAGTTATGTTCTTCACTCAGCCAGACGCTCGCTCTCAATGTGCAGCCTTGGATATGTGCCAGGGGAGGGATGTTTTGCTAAAATACAGGGGCTCAATGGAATGCTTCGTTCAGAAGTAAGCCACACCTAGTTGCCAGGATGCCTTAGGTGAGCAAGGCCACAAGCGCTCTCAGGGATCCAAGGAGATGAGAGTTTCCTCCAGCTTTCTCCCAAATCACAGGCACTGACGTACAGGAGGATGCAGCCGGATGAGCTGCTGTCACAACAAAAAATAATTTATTTTGCATAGAAATCAGATTATTTACCCCCCCCCAAAAAACCTTTCCAAACTACTGAAACAGGGATGATATCAAAATGTGATCTTCAGAGAAATGTATTTTCTTATAAAATAGCTGCTTTACAAAGTAGTTTCTTCCACAGAAGAAACACCCAAATCTCCCTGCTCCTCTTCCCCCCGGCCCCACCCCAACCCAGCTCACTTGCCTTGGTGTGCAAAAGAGCATAGGGATTCAGCTAGTCCTAACCCTGTTTTGGTCTCCACACTTGACAAATGTCCTCTGTGACATACTAGACATACTGTCTCACCCGAGATTTGTAGGCTCGGTGTCATAAAATATTTCTGATAAGATACCATCCTGGTCTCACTACTGCTCTTCCAAATGTCCTCATTGTAAATGCTCATCACACCTGCTCTCCGGTCTACAGTGACTTGGGACATTGTCTATGCCAGTAGTTCGCAGGCTTCAGTTTACATCCAAATCCCCCGCAGGGCTGGTTACAATACAGTTCTCTTGGCCACTGCCACCACCACCACCCCTTGGATTTCTGATTCCAGAGATCTGGGTGGGGGGCTCAGGAATCTGCATTTCCAACAAGTTCCCAGGGGGTGCTGATGCTGCTGGCTCTGGGATCACAGGCTTTGAGAACCTCTGTTCTCTGCTTTCTACTTTGATTGCTCTTTGAGGTAAAAACAAACAACGGTTGTCTCAGAACTGAACCCATGTGGAGCTGGCAATGTTGGCCCAGCTCTGAGGCCACAGAGCAGCTGGAGGATTGGCTGGGAAGTGAGGCGTGGGCCAGGAAGTGAAGGTAGGCATAGTAGTTCACGTTCCTCATGGGTCCTTGAAAGATCCTTCTCCACAGAGGAAAAGCCCAAACAGTGAAATGATCAGAATCAGTTTGGATTCCTTCAGTTATAAGGAACAACAATAAGAATATCAACAACAACAACAACAAAGTGCAGGGGGCATATACTGGCTTTTATAGTTGAAAAGCCTAAAGATGGCTGGATTCAGGCATAGCTCGATCCAGAAGCTCAAATGAGTTTTTCTCTATACTGCTGTCCTTGGCTTGCTCTCTACGTGCTCCATTCTCAAACGAACTCTTCGATCCCCATGATGAAATGAATGAGAGCCAGTTCCTCCCGTTGGTCAAACTCGTGGGGAAGTGTGTTGTCACAGTGACTTGGGAAATAGCCCAGGGGGATCACCCCCTCCCTGTGTTCCAGAATACAAAAGAAGACAGGCAAGGCATGGACCAATCCACAGTATGTGAGCCATAATGGCCATAACCACTCGAACACTGAGGAAAGTTTGTGACAATTTAAAAATAGCACAGCCCTATGTTTATTATCAAAGCTTCCTATTATGCAAACTCACCTCCATTCAGCTGAGAAAATGACACCTTTACCTTGGGAACTGTCACTCCACTTTCATCTCCTTTGCCCCCATCAAGCGTGAAGTGGTGGGCTTGGTGGTGGAAACCTGTCACTTTAATGGGAGAATTTGCCAGAGGGAATGGCATAGGCAAGGCAAAATTGTAGCCATCATTCTCCCCCAGATCTACAGTAACTTAAAAAAAAAAAAAAAATCTTTCCCTCTGCTGAAAAGCACCTGCCTAGCTGCAGAGGCGAACAGGAGACTCTGAGGGGACATAATGCTATTCTAAGTGCTATTTTCAGTCCTGTGGAGTTTTCATTTAGTTCTTCATGTAATAGGCACATGTACAAAAGCAATTAAACTAGAACAAAGCGGAAAATAACAGCAGGCAACTTGCTGCCTTCAGTTACAGTGCTCCCAATCTGGAACACTGTCAGTCACCGGTGGGGCCTGCAGAATTAAATTAGTTGAGGGGGAAAAAAAAAAAAAAAATTTTTTTTTTTTTTTTTTGGGCTGAGTCAGCATCCAAATATAGGAATCCTTCTGAAGGACTGCAGGTTTCTCAGAGGGCTCTGCTCTCAGAGGCAAGGAGTAGATTGATTTTTAAAAGTTTATCCAGCAACAAGGAATTATTGCAAAATGTGCTAGTTTCCTGGGTCGGGGTCTGGAAAAACCATTTCTGGGCCCTGGAACCTTGCCTCCCTCTTGGAGACCCTGGACTTCGTCTTTATTTCATTCTGACACCATCACGATTATCATAGTCCTGGGATGACAGCTACTAAGGATGGGCAGGGGTCATGTTTTCGTTAAGTTCCAGCTAATGGGAACCCAAACCCATTCATGTATTAAGGGGTGTCTTAGGGAGGTTCATGGGACCGGAGGGAGAGAAACCGCTAGACTTCAGATACTGGCTACTATTAACATCCACTTGTAGGCCTTCTCTCCCACCAACTCTCTTCTCTACTCCATCCCCGTCCACTGAAAGTAGACTCCCACGGATGGTGGGTGACGGCCACCAAAGGCTTCTGATGCATGTCCTCTAATATCTATGACCTAAGAGGTGAGACACTCCCTCCTTTCTCTGCTTGAGAACAAACCCCACAGAAAAAGGAGTCCACAAGGGAGGTGAGAGAGGGGTGCCCTGTGAGTGGGAGAATGCCCCCAGAAGGCCAGGTCCCAGGAACAGAGCAGAAGGGAGCTCCGAGGAGTCGGCAACGGTCCCAAAGATCAAACACCACAGAGTGAGCAAATAGAAAGGGACAGAAGAATTCCTGATGAGGGTTGTGACACACAGAAGTCAATGTCACATTCGTCTGGGCACATACCCTGTGGAGGTATGAATCACAGTCCATCTCCTGAATTTCGGTGCCCTAGTGTTGTCACGGGACGCATCACTGTGGGTGACTGCCAATATATTTGTGGCTCTATGTGACAGTGGGTCATATGGTTAAAAGGTATTAATCAACATAAAAACAAAATTTGATACAGGACCTGGGAACCACAGTGAAATAAATCCCAGAAGAGAACCATGATGGGCCTCACTCGAGTCATGGGCCCCACACCCCCTTGCCTCATCCCTGGGTTAAAGATGACAGAGTACAGCAGCTGGCCAGGCTGAGCCACGTCACGGGGATTCCTGTGGGCAAGGGGCCGAGCACTACTGGTGGGAGCCTCACAGGGGTTACATAGCCGGGTCAGGGGAGAAGTTGTTTCCCAAGGAAGAGCGTGAAGAACGGTGTGTGTAGGACCAACGAGAATGGTTCCAGGAGCACAGTGAAGCACAGACCCGTAGCCAGTCATCCAATAACGACTATGAGTTATTCACACCCACATTTCTGTCGCACCGACTACGCATCACGCCTGTGTTCTTGGGTGTGCAAAGGTAAGTGGGACAAGGTGGTAACCCTTCAGAGTTCAGGTTGCTGGACTGACCAGTGAAAATAAGCCAGGTACTAGGGGATACGTGCTAAAGGGGAGGAATCTGCAAAGTGGCGGAGGAGGAGAAGGGAAAAGGGATGAATTCCGCGGAGAACGAAGGATCGGGTGAGCTTTATGGGGAGTCAAATTTTGAGGAGGGCTTTGAAGGAGGCCTAAGAGGTTCCCAGAGGGGCAGGAAAGATCCCCGAAGAAGTCTCCCCAACTTAACTGACGATTAAGCCCAGTTTTGTTGAAGAGTATTACAGGTTTGCGTGACGTAGGACAAGACTTGGGAAACACAGAGCTAGTCCTAATTTTAAATTCAGAAGCTAAAGCTTCTAGAAATCAGTTTGACCACAAAGTAACTCAGCCGGGGGGGGCAGGGCTAGGGTTAGATCCCAGGCTTCTGACTATCTGGAAGGTGCTTCTTCCATTCCTCCACATAAAATCCCGAGTATCGGGGGTCAAGAAGAAGGCTGGGCCCTGCCCCGGTCGGGTTGAGAGGCCCAGCTCCAACCACAGCCGCCGTGTGCCCGGCCATTACAGGCTCAGGAGCCTCGAAGATGTCAGAGGAGCAAGCGCTCCCCGGGCCTTGTAAATTCACAAGCACGTTGTCGGAACAAATCTGTTCCAGAAAAACACAACTGGCCCCCACAGACCGGCGAGTGCCCCTGCGTGTTACATCCAACAACCCATGGATGTTGAATCACTTTTTAATTAAGTTGGCAAGGGCTGCGTTTTCACAGGGCCTATTTCCTTATCCGAGCGGTGACTCACCGTGAAGGCCGGGCCCCTGGTTTCCAGCAGAAAACAAAATGCTGGGCCGAGAGGCCCTGTTTTCCTCACAGGAACCGGTGGGGCCCACAGCAGAGCGCTCGGTAGAGGCCCGCCTGGATGCGGCAGGCCCGAGTCGGCTGCTGCGGCGTTTTCCCTGGGGAAGGCTTGCCAGAGACCCTGTCTCCCGAGCAGAGGCCCAGGGCCCTGGGCAAAGCCAGCGCGGGACAGGCTGGGCCAGCTGGGCAAGAGGTGCGGTCTGGGGACAGGAACCAGGAAGGACAGGAGCAGCAGCACGAGCCACCCCAGAACAGGTGCGGGAGGGCTCAGTGTCCCCCGACCCGGCTCCCCCGCTACCTGCCCCGCCCGACCCGGGCAGAGGGCAGCAGGTGGGCCCGACTGCGGAATCCGGCCTCACCTGTGGGAGGGGGGGTCCGAGGCTGGCAGGCGCCACCTTTCAAAGTGAAGAGGCTCTTAGAGTCGCGAGAGAGGGACGGAGACAAAGCATCCCAAGTCCGTGGACGGCGGGCCAGAGGGAGCACGTGCCTCCCCCAGGTCTCCATGGAATAGCCCGTCATTCCCGGGGAAAGATCAATACTGACAATTGTCAAGAGCCGGGGAATCGCTGTCAAAGGCACAGTAAACCAGATGCGAAATGAACCTCCACTCTCCGCAGTGGGGTAAAGATTCCCACTTGTCACCGTGAGAGAAAATAAACCACAAAACCTGGGAGTGCCGCCTCCTGGAGGGACCTTCCCCACTCGAGGGGGGACCTTCCCCAGGCGCTTTTCGTGCTGCGCTCGGGTCGTCGGTCTGCGACAGGCAGAGAACTGAGTCCCTGCCAGGGACTGGGCCCTCTAGTAAGACCTGCTTGGGTATTTTTTGTGGCTCTAGAGAAAGACTCTCCATGACAGGAATCCTGGCTCTGCCAAGAACCGACTGCATGACCTGGGGCACGATATTTAACCTCACAGAGGTTCTCTTTCACAGAAAGAGAACTCGAGAATCTCAGAAAATGAGTGCGTGGGATACTGTCCATGCAGTGCTGAGCACAGCACTGGGATGCGGCAGGTGCTCAGAATGGCGGCTGTTAATGTTGTTTTTATTATTAAAACACAGTCCTTGCCCTTGAACAGCTCACAGCCTAATGGGAAAAGCAGACCTAGGTGTGACTCATGCAGGGGATAATAGAACAGTCGTGGAAGTGTAGGTTGTGATTATTTCTGGGTTTAGGATCACTTTTGTATAATCTGTTCCCTTTGGTGGTTTCTGTCCAGCTCGACAGTGACAGCATTTGGAAAAATTCCGGGGAAAAAGCACAGATTCTCATCAGGCTGGGAAGGTGTTCTGGATTTTAGAGCACATCAAGATCTTTGTCTAACAGGGAAGGGCAGGAGGGACCTGGGGATGCCAGCAGCTCTAGGCAACTGGGGTCCCATCTTTGTACTAGGGGAGCTTTTAAAATTCCTGTGCCCATTCCACCAAGATGCCAAGACAATTCAAAGGAGAAAGGATAGTCTCTTTAACAAATGGTGCTGGAACAATTAGATATCTGTATGCAAAACCCCACACCATACACAAAAATGAACTCAAAATGGATCACAGACCTAAATGTAACAGGTAAAACTGTAACGTTTCTAGGTGAAAACCTTCATGACTTAAGTTGGCCAAAAAAATGTTTAGATGTGACAAAAAAGCATAGTGCATAAGATGAAAAATTGATATTTTGTTCTACATCAACATTAAAATATGAATGAAAACACTAGGAAGCGATATTTTCTGATCATATATCTGATAAAAGGCTTGTTTCTAGAATAAAGGACTCTTACAACAGAAGACAATCTGATAAAAAAGGGGCAAAAAATTCGAATAGCTATTTCATCGAAGAAGATATATAAATGGCTAAGAAGCACTTGAAAAGGTAGTCAATATCATTAGTCATCAGGGAAACAGAATAACAATTAAAAACACTGACTGCACTAATTGATGGTATGGATATAGAGAAGATGGAACCTTCAATAATTGGTATTGGGAATGTAGAATGGTGCACTTTGGAATGCAGTTTGGTGCTTTCTTAAAAAATTAAACATAAGCCTATCATATGATCCAACAATTCTGCTCTGTATATTTTTAGAAATACACCTAAGAGATAGGTAAACATGGTTTACATGAAGGCACGTACGCAAATATTCACAGCCACATTATTTCTAATAGCCCCAAACTAGAAACAACCCAAAGGTCAACCACAGAAGAGAGAAACAAACTGTGGTCTATCCATACAGTGGAACACTGTTCATCAATAAAAAAAAGAACACACTATAACATGAATGAGCCTCACGCTCTTAAGAGACCTCAAAGAAGCCAGATGCAGAAGACTACATATGGTTTGATTCTGTTTAGAGAGAAGATAAATTGATAGAGACAGAAAGTAGATTAGTGGCTATCTGGGCCCAGAGGTAGGAGCAAAGATTGACTGAAAATTGGTAGGAGGGAACTTTTGGGGATGATGTAAATGTTCTAAAACAATTCTGTATTTTTTAAGTAATTGAATTTATAAACAATTAGAATGGGTTAATTTCATGCTATGTAAATTAGACCTAAATAAAGCTGGCTTAAAAATCCCAGTATTTAAAATTCCCTCCAGATCCATTACATCAGGATCTTTAAGGCTGGGACCCAGGCATCAGTATTTTTTGAAAGCTCCCCAGGGTGTTCCAATGGGCAGCGAATGAGAACCACTGAGATACAGGAAAAAGCACGGATTTGAATTGCTTCTCCATAATTCGCCAGCTGTGTGACTTAATGCCTATTATTTAATCTCTTCAAACAATATCTTCCTTGTTTTCAAAACGGAGAAAAAAATATCTACCTTGTCAAGTTTTTTTGAGGCCAAGATGACATGACGAATGTAGAAGATTGCAGAATGATGTCAAGAGGGACAACTGTTACATCTTGTATATTCTCTGGGATCAGCAGACTAGACTAGAGATGACAGACATATGTAAGCCGAAGACCTGGAAGTCAGCCACAGGCTTAGCAAGAGACTCTGAGTACCATACATCCTTGTATCAGGATGCCCTCAGAGGCTAAGCTCCAGGGTATAGATGATCACTTTGACTATGTTAATTTGTGATAATTTAAGACTCTCCAAAGAGCACATCAATGAGACAAGGCTTCCAACACTAATGAAGAACACTAAATGATCCAAGGTTTTTTTAGATTTAAAATATCTAGGTGTCATCAATAATTCAGGATAGTTTTGCAACTGGAAATAGGATCAGAGAGTTGAGCTCCTGATAAATCAAAATCCTCAGCCTAGCCTCTCAGAGCTATATGATATAATACTCATAAGTGATATAATATAAAGATATTCATGTTGTATCAATTAAGGTGTGTTCAGCTGCAAGTAACAGAATACTTGATTTGAAATGCCTTAAATCATGTTTATTTTTTCATTTAGCAGATAATCTGGAAGTAAGCAATCCGAGTTTGCTTTGGAAAGTCAGTAGTGTCATGAAGGACCAAGGTTCTTTACATTCTTGAGCTCTATCATTCATCCCTACCTGTTGTGTTGGGAACCTCTCTCCTCACGATCAGAAAATGGTGGCCAGATCCCCCAACCACTCATTCCCATGTCTCATGTGACAGCATCCCAAGGAGAAAACTGGGCAGGAGGCGGGAGGGGGCCAGTGACACAAAGGTTGTCTGTTCACATACTTCCTTCTGATTAGGAAGGAATGAACACTCTATCCCAGAAGTCCAAGGTACCTCCACTTTATGTTACCTTAGCTGAAACTGGGTCAAATGTCCACCCTGTTCGCAAGGAAGGAGGAGGAATGGTTGTTGGAGAGACAACCGAGAACATCTGCTATGTCACTTATCTTCATATGGTGTTTTACAGCTATGCATATGTAGTAGACAATGTTCCTAATTACAGGCAACAGAAAATGTTACTGGCTAATTTAACCAGAAAATGACTTTATTCATAGGATCTTGAGTAATTCAGAGTTGTCGGGATGTCTGAAGAATGAAGCTTGAGGTTAAGCTGCCAGAAACAATGTCCAAATACATCCGAGCTATTCTGATGAAGGAGCCTCTGCTGTTCTCCGTCACCACACACAAAATCTCCAGCCGGCACCACTGCTGCTTCTCCGACGAGAACTCCATCTTGCTTTCACTGTTAGGGCCACGGTCATCACAGAGAGAAAGAGTGTGCCCGCTCCCCCATCCTGGCTATTGTGTCACCAGCTCCCAAGTCAAAGTATACTGTGGGAGCATCTTTTTGGTGGAGCCCAGGTCATGTGACTTTGCCTGGCTGCAAAGGGGTCTGGGGAGGTATCTGGCATTTTGGGTACTTCTAATGGAAGTCTTTGTCTTCCACCAACTTGCATAAAGTAGAGATTTTACAACTTAGAGCTTTAGAGAGTACGCACCTAGAGCGAATTACACACTGTTGCCTCAATGTTAATTATCTCATCTAATTCACAACCTTCTGCAGTTACCTTCAGGTTATAAAAAAAAAGCAACTGAGGATCAGAGGTCACTTGCCATGTCCAAAAGTCTAAGCTCTGCACAAACATGCACGTTAGCAAAGATTAACGTCAAAGATCATCACCGTGTTTGGTTACAACACATTAATTGAAGACAAACCAGATGCCCGTCACCAAATTGTGGTATATTTCCAAAATGGAATACTATGTAGTCTTTTTTAAAATGAGGTAGATTTATATGAGCTGATGGAAAAAGATGTTCAGGATGTTCCAAAATGAAACATAGAACATAACTCTGCTACTCAACTTATACACATACAGCCCTCCCTGATGCCAAACCCTGAACGGTGGTTGTCCCAAGGGGTGTAAATAATGGCAACCTGCACTTTTCCTGTTATATATTTTTGCAATTTTTTAAACCACAAAACATTTGATATGTGCCTTAATTGAGCCAAATGGTTCATCCCTCAGTCCCCTACATTTCTCAGTGTCAGCTGTTGCGAGGATGGCAGGTGGGGGCCTGTCCGTGCGTGAGGGCAGGTGTGCCTCCAAGGCTGAGATACTGAGGTGAAAATTAATGAGTCCCTCAAAAAGCATGGTCAGTGGGAGAGGAAAAAGGGCCAGGAGCTCGGTTTTCCAAGAGAGGCTGGTTCAGCAGCACCGAGGCAGGAGGGGTGGGTGACTGGCTAGAGCTGAGCGAGGTCAGGGATCATGAGCGGGTTCCAGGCAGCCAGAGACTGGGGAACAAATCCTCAGTCACAGATCGGGACAGGACCCTGCAGGCCCAGGCACGGCCAAGCCTTATTCTCAGACAGAGACAAGGAGCTTCCAGTTACTTTGTGAAATGCTGGTGTTCTATTTAATGATACTTACAATATTGACGAAAACTGTTTCTAGCTATAGGAATCCTACATTCCAACACCATTAAGGGTACAAAGAGGTGGTACAGCTCCGTGGAGATGAACATGGACGTGGACTTAGTGATTTCTCAGCCAGTAGAGAGAGTTGACCTTGGATGACTCCAGAGAATCTCTAGTTGAATGGCTGGGTTTTTGTCAAGTTCCCTTGAGAGAAGTGACCTCAGTATTGATGGGGACATCCCAACCCAGCCTTCCCCCTCATCTGCCGTTGTCTCGGACTTCAGCTGTGGAAATCATGGTGGGAATCCATCACCAACTCCAACTCTGAAGTTCTTAGAGGATGCTCAGGCATTTGTTTGTAGGAGAGTGAAGGAAGAACGTGAATGATGAACCAACGGCACTCAAGCGGGAGCTATAAATCCTGTTGACGTGTCAAAATGGGCAGTATTGCTCATTAACAATCAGAATATCTGACTCACACTGAACACAGAAGGGTAGCTGAGGAAGGAGCCCCTGGCTAAAGGGTCCGCCATGTTGTCCTCTTTCCTTTTGTTGGAGGCTTGATGTTGGTAGCTCACTCTCCACTCTCCCTAGCACTGTGTGGTGTCTGTCAGTTCAGGCGTCAAGAATCACTGGTGAGAGGTGTGTGTGCAGAGGCGGAAGTCTAGAAAGATCATTTGAGCCAATCAGGGAGGGTTTCCCCTAGAATGATCCCTCAACATCCACGTGGACTTCAGATCCAGTCTCCTTGGTCAGTCCCCATGCCAAAGACATGACTTTGGGGCAGTTTGCAGAAGAATCTGATATGTACCACGTTGGGTTTTTGTCCTTCCTTGGGATTTTGTTCTGTGTTGCTTTCCAACACCAAGACACCCTAAGCCACTAGACATGGCTTCTATCCAATATCTTCCTGTGCATAATCTCACATAATACTGTGTGCTATTTGGAGTCTGTCCAAAACATAAAAGAAACATCATCAATCCTTGGAGGCACCATAACATAACACCCTAGAGTGCAAGTTCGGGAGACAGACCACCTGGAATTGAATCCTGACTCTACCCTGTGGTCAGGCTTCTTAACTTCTTTGTGCCTCAGTTTTCCCATCTGTAAAATGCAATGTTGTCAGAATTTTTTTTTTTACCAAAGGGTATGTAGAATAATGTCTATCATATAGTAAGTGCTGGATGAATGGTTATTCATTATTCAAATGATCATTCAAAAGTCTTGTTGGTGACCTCTACAGGACCTCACAGGATGGGAGGAAGGGGACGGATATCCTCGAGCATCATGGTGGGATGCTTGGCTTTGTAGATGGACAGATGGGCTTGGCTCAGTGCAATCCCAGGTAAGTGGGGCTTGGGGACTTTCTTACACAGACTCAACTCACAGACTCACTCAAGGGTTTATTGCCCCCATACCAATGTGTTCATTTACAGCAAGATTTAGAACAGGCAAGGGGGGGGCACCCAAATATTCATGTCGGCGGGTCAGCGTATCCTTCCCTGATTTGAAAGTCCACACGGGAAATTGAGCGTTAACTTGAAGGTTCGTTGGTGAGCATGGACGTGGGCATGTAAGCTCAAGTTGTGCAGATTTCAAGCTGCCCGCCCCACTTGGGAAGGGAATACTGGGGATTTGCCCACAGAAGGGAGGGCATCTTCTAGTCCTCCGGTCAGGAAGCTCTTGTTTGGGAACAGGACTGACAAATTTGGGCTTGTTTCCTTTTTCTCCAGTTGCACCAGGAAGAGTCTATTGTGATAATACACTCTCTCCGGACTGTGTAGGATATAAGGGGGCAGGGTCCAAAGCTTCTGCTATGCCAATACAGTGTTCCAGAACTACCCTTGGGTCGGACCCGGGGTATGTCTGAGACTGTTTCAACACAGTGGTTCCAGATGAGTCTCTCTCAGACTGAAGGGATGCAGAGTGGCGTCTCCAGTCCTGAGGGAGGAGGGGATGCTCTGTACGGTAAGATGGAGACGTGTATTAACCTGAGTTCTTCTAAAGGCCTTTCTGGAGTCGAATAGTATTCTGTAAGCCACTTGGTGTCATTGTGTAGGGTAGATACGCTCAGGCAGTGACAGAGGGTCAGTAAGCTGCCTTCTAAGCAGTGTGCTTCTACTCGCCAGAGCCCTTTGGGTTTACCAAGTTGGCAATAGAGATGAGAAGGGAGCACTACCAGGGGGGTCAGGAGGAGAAGGAGGAGCACCTATCAGATGGGTAGTCAGGAAAACTCGGAGGTGGATGCAGACAATGGTGGGGATTGGGGATGTAAAGTGAGACCCTTCCATTGTGCTCTAGCGTTCTTTGGTGAAGCCTGACCTGAGAAGAATGATGTGTGTGTGGCTGTGGAAGGGGCCAAGGGCTCAAGGACTCACCCAAGCCTCTAAGACTGTCTTTGGAATAAGACGATGCCCCACGGTTGGCTTTCCCATGGGGGAAGCAGTGGGGTTCAGAGTGCTTGGTTGCTTGAAGCTAGAGCAGAACTCTCTCCCTTTTAGATTAGATCTTTCATTCTGCCTTTCCTGTGCTCTCTCCATCTCTTCCCTTCCTCTCCTTTGCTTCCCATCCTTCCTCCTCCCCTCCCCAGCAGCATCTTGCCTGACTCTCCCTGCAGCGCCCTTCGCGCTGCTCCTCTGGGATTCTGCCTGTTTTCTGAGCCGCGTTCTCCAACCTCCCCAATAACTGGGTGAGCTAAGCTAAGGGCCTTCCCACGAAGTCCTTGTTTAATCAACTCATTTATGGTGAAGCTAATTAGAATGGATTTCTATTGTTTGCAGCCAAGAATTTGGAATGATGAATTTTCCTTTTCAAATACCCTCTCCTCTTCTGGGTAATTTACACAAACACAACAGCAACAAGGACAAGAGAAAATTAGGGTGAGTGTGGGACCAAGCCAGAGTGACTTTAATACACAATATTCGTGTCACGTGTTTCTATGCCTTTGGTTACAGGTGGGTAGCAACTTTGGATTCAAGCTTCCTAGTAGCCAAAGCAATGACAGGAACCATTTGTTACACAATTTTGTGCTCATAAGAAAACAAAACCCCCAAAACCCAGTAGCTCCAGGAAGGCATAACTGATACTAACACCTGACAATTTTTTCCACGGGTTCTGCTAAGGAGAGCACAGTCCGAAAAAGCGACGGGAATCCATCCTGTATGCCATCCACACAGTAAATAGAACACAGTTTCATAAAAGCACAGATGAGAAAAACAGAAGCCCTTTTACCAAAGAGGAATCCAGAGAAATCACTTCTATGGAGAGTTAACACAATACAGTTATTGGGACGGGGTCTGGCTTAATTTAGGAATAGATCGTGTAGGAGTCAACTTTCAAGCAGCTCTCCCGTGGCAAGGTGTGTTTCTCGACTCATCTTTTGAAGGGTACTGAGCTGCATTAAATCTCGGATTACACTCTGACAATTCCCTGGGCTGCATCTGTTCAGTGTTTTTTTGGATAATTGTAAATTCCCATGTTTCCATAGCGGGCTGCACTGGGATTACAGCTATGTCTTCTTCTTCTCCTTCTCCTCCTGCTTCTCTTTGGGTGAGATGTTGAGAATCCGACGTGATTGTGTTTGGAGGGAAAACCAGCCCAGTACATACCCAGGTTCATAGCAGCACTATTCACAAGAGCTGGAAGGGGAAGGCAGCCCAAGTAGCCACGCACAGATGACTGAATAAACGAAATGTGGTCTGTGCATACAATGAAATGTTATTCAGCCTTCAGAAGGAAGAGAATTCTGACTCTCGCTACATGTGACATGGAGGAACCATGAAGACATTATGCCGAGTGAAATAAACCAGCCCCCATAAGACAAGTGTTGTGTGTATCCTCTCCCATGAAGTTCCCAGCATAGTCAAAGTCATAGCATCAGAAGGTGGGAGGGTGGTTGGTAGGGGCCTGAGGAGGGGGGAGGGGGAGTTAAGTGTTGATTGGGGGCAGTTTCAGTTTGGGGACGAGCTCTGGAGATGCATGGTGGGGACGGTTGCGTGACACTTTGTGCCACCAAACTGCAAACTTACATTTGATTTAAGTGCTAAATCTTATGCTATATATGTTTTACTGCAATTAAGGGAAAAAATAGGGAAAAAAACCCTCCTGATTTGGAATACTCTAAAAAATAGGTGAATGGCCTCAGTTTCACACCATCGAGCCTAGCCACGGTAACTTCAACTTGAAAATCTTTAAAAGTAAGCATTGCTAGATGCCTACCTTGGCTATAAAAAAAAAAAAAAAAAAATCCCAAGTCTCCTAAGTTTGGAGTGTCTAATTTTGAGCAATTGAGTGCTGAGGTGAGCCTTCCAAGATAAACTGATTCCAAAACATACACTGGGGTAAATGGATTAATGAGCTTGCTGCCTTAGGTTGTTGACTCTAGCCAGCTGGGGATGTGATCATATTAATTCCCACCAGCCTGTCTAAGTTAGGTCCACTTTGCAGATGAGAAAACCAAGACTCAGAAAGACCAAAAGGCTTTTCTTCAGGTCACACAGAGAGCAAGGAGTGGAGCTCGGATTTGAATCAAGGCTCTCCAATGCATGTCTTGTCCACAGAGACTGTAGGACTGTCCTGCATTAACACCGAATGACTCCTCAGGCAGTGGGGGCATCACCCGGGTTTCCCTTTGCTGGGTTTTCCAGGCTGCGTGGGGCTCGTACAGGACAACTAGCAAGGCCTCATTTGTGACTGAAAGTGGCCCGCCAGGCGTCCAACACCCTCACAACTGAGGCAGGGGATTAGGGCAGACACGAAATGCGTGCATTTCCCTCACGAGTTCATTTCCCTTTACTTTCTCCCAAGTCACCATTATCAAACATACACTGTGTGTCACACTGGTCCAAAACCAGGGGCTGGGCGGTGGGGTTCAAACAGCACACAGAGACCCGAGTTGGCAGACTTGAGTAAGCAAATCTCTGCTTGTTCCACACCCTGCCCTCCAGCTTTGGCGCCTGGAGCCCACGGTGGGGAACCCGGTGCAGAAGCAGCCCTCCCTGCAGCGGGCCGCCTCCCACCGCTCCCTGGGAAGTCATTACCCAATGAAGCCAGTTCCACGTTCTACCCCGCTCCCCTCCGGCCCTTGCTAATTGCTCCTAATTACACACCTCACGGATCCCTCTCCCCCTGGGGTGCGGGCCCAGAAAACACACCGCATTCTGTCTTCTCGTGAGCTAATTAGGATTTGCCGAAGGAAGCCGCGGAGCTTGGAGCCCTCTGATCTTCCAGAGACGCCTGCCCTCCTCTGTCTTCCTTGCTGGTTTTCCTTGACTGTCTTTCTCTGTTGGGACACCTTGGCTTCATCAGCAGTCAGGTGCAGCGGGCCCGCCGTTGGATGAAAGGGGTCTCTCCTCCCTTTGTTCAGGTGCCTGGTCGGTTGGCAGCACCAGCCCCCTGGGTGCTGAGGACTCACCTGATGCCGCCCTCCCCTCTCTGCGCTCCCTCGGCACAAGCCGCGTGCGAGGAACATCAGTGGCATGTTCCCGAGTGGGAAGTCAGGGGTCTCTGTGGAGCCTCCGCCCGTGAAACGTGAGCACCTCTGGCTTTCTGAGGCCGTGTCTTCGGCCCCGTGGCTGCGTGCAGTTGGTAGGCACTCCCGGCGAGTGTATGTTTCAACCACACGGTGATGGACCTCCTCGGGGTTCAGTACCCTTGGGCAGGTTACTGCCCTGCCGGGCAGCCCCGCTGTGCCGCGCCCAAAATGCTTTACTACTAATGACGGCCTATATGCTGGCTAATTGAAAGTGATGATCATAACAATTAAAATGAAATGTTTTACTAGGTGACATCTAGGTGACGGTCGTCATTTCATCAGCCATTTGTTCACTTGGAGTTACAGGGATTTGGTGAGTGTTGTGGGCATACAGACTGTGGAAAGCCGGAGCTGGTCTTTAGTTGGCCTCATCCTACTCCCACCAAAGCACTGCCTGGAATCGCCCCCTTCAACGCCCCCGACTTTTGAAGAGCCAAGAGCCGACCACCAATGAAAAGTGCTCTCGGCTCCACCTGGATTGGCGACTCCCCTTCCCATCCTCCACCTCCAAGACTCTGCTGGCTCCTGCCTCCCTGCTCTGTCTCCTGGAAGACGTGTGCTCTGCTCTTCCTCCTGTGGGGGCTTCATCGTACGCCTTCTTCCACGTTAATTTTACTCTCCTCAAGGCAGAACACTCAGCCGTGTTGCTGGGACAGATCTTTAAAATCCAGAGCAGTACGTGAAGGTAAAACTTCAATTCTTACAAGCATCTGATTCATCCCGGGGATCCAGAAATAGACTCCCTTCTCAGAGAAGAGAGGAACCGGCTATTATGGCACCAATTGCCTTGGCGTGGAGGGTGCCATTTTGGACGGCAATGTGAGTTTCCTTTCTTCTCCTCTCTCGCCTCTATGAAGAAGGAAGAGCCAGAGACCTGCCCAGCCCCTCAGCCAACCCCGCTGCAGTCCCTACTCAGGTGCTCCTGCCAACTAATTAACACCTCCTTCACAAGCTGTAAATTGGACGGCAGATGCACATGAACGCAGAGCCCAGTGGGGAGTCTCCCGCTTTCTCTCTACAAAGATTTCAGGAAAGGCAGGAAGTGAAGTCAGGCGGGCTGATGGGAAATTCATTTTGCCAACATGGCCACCCCCAGAATCTCAAATAAATGTACCGGCTTCTAACACAAAATAAATCTCTCGTATCTTTGGAGGAGAGGTCGATGTTGGGTCGTTTTTCAAATGTAATCCAGTGGGTTCTCGAAGTCCTGCAAAAATTACTGCACACCTCTGGGTGGCGCTCGGATGGCACCCGGGGCGTAGGCACACTGGCGGACCTACCCCCGGCCCACTGAATGTTATCCTCCCGACCCTCCAAGGACCAGGGTCTCGCTCATTACATCCCTGCCTCTGGTCTCAATCTGCTCCAATCTGTCCTTTATTTCACTGCCAGGGTTCTGTCTAGGAGCCAAAGAGGATCATGTCACCAGCTTAAAATAGTTCTTTGCAAAAAAAAAAAAAAAAAAAAAATAGTTTTTTGGCCTCTCCAGATCCCAGAGGATGTATTCGAAACTACGGCGTGGGAACCCACAGCCCCAAGGATGTGTCTCGTGCTCGCCTCCCCTTCTCTCCTCACGCGCCTTCATACCATACGCACCCGGCCAGACTGAGTGGTCTGTGGCCCCGGCCCCGGCCCCGGCGGTTGTCCCCCACAGCTCTGCCTTCCAGATCTCTGCCCCTGTCCCATTCCCACTCCAGAAGCCATAATTCCTACTTTCCCCAAAGAACACGGAAAGAATTCCTTCGTTGCCCCTTCAATTGGTCCACTTCAATTCAATCCTATTCAATTCGACAAAGTCTACCGAGTAACTAACTTTTCTGGGTCCGACACTCTGCTGTGTTCAGAAAATGGAAAGATAAGTAAGTCGTAAGCTCTCTCCAAGGAGCTTACGAGATGGTGCAGTAGGGGAGACATTCGTAAATATAATAAACTCCAATGGGTCCTCCTGGAGGGAATGCCTCCAGGCCCGGGGTGACACGGGATAATTAATTCTTCAGAAGTGGCGGCGGGCATTGGGGAGGGCACATATGTTGGGGGGAAACTTCAGAGCAGAGGCTGACATGGGAATGGAGCAACCCCAGCTTTCTTATCCCTTTGTTTTGGTTCCGTGTTTCCTGGTGCAGAGAGGGCAGCGATTTGTGGAAAACAGGGGAAAGAACACAGAGATGGATACACCCAGTCATGTGGAACGGGCCCGGAGTGCTGAGAATATTAAGTGTAATGGATCATGGGAAGATGTGAAGAACTAAGCTTTGCCATCTGTCAGAAATTGGCTAACTTCCCTTTAAGTAGAGTTGGTCTCCCTTTCGGTGGGGGAAATGGTTTTGTACAAACACACAAGAACATAGGTCTAATGAGCGGCTAGACATAGGCCGTTGTGTGTGTCAGGAAAAATACAGAGGTTTGCAATGTGTTGCTGAAAGTTTTAACCCAAAACTTGAGAAAATTTTGAATCTGTAGGTAACGTGGGACATAATGGGAAAAGCGGGTGGCCCAAAATATAATAGGAGGATATTTAAGTCTTTGCTTTCTCGTTCCTGAGAAGCAAGTGATGGCCTTGACCAGGATGTGCAAGGGAATAACCCGTGTGTGAGTGGCCACGGTCTGGATGCCCACGTAGCTCGGTCTGTGGGGCGATCGATGTCTGCTTCTCGATGTCGGTGCCAGTCTTTGCCTCTGAGTCTGGTTCTCAAAGTGTGGTCCCTGATCAGCGCTGGCGGCATCAAGGAGCTGGTTCGAAACACAGAGACTCAGGCCCTGGCCCAGACCCACTGACTCAGAATGTGTGTGTTCTCAGGATCCTCAAATAGTTCAAATGCACGTTAAAGTCTCCTAATCCCTGCGGCACCTCGTTCCAAAGTCACAGCAGCTCTACAGAGTTCTCAGCCCTCGGTCTTGGGCTTGGGGCTTCGGGAAAGGCCTGAGAGGATCCTTGCGGGAGAGTGGGCATCACGGTGTAAGTGTCATCGTGGAGAGAGGGACACAAGTCACATTTACCTCCTTCCCTCCCTCATCACCTATGTGCACCCCATACATTTGAGAAATCAATAAAAACCAATGTTTTCCCATGAAAACATCTCTGACTTTCTGCGCGTGCGCACACCCCCCCCCCAACACATTCTAAACAGCAACAGTAAAGCCAGTGGGCAGGGAGGGGGTCATCTGTCCGAGGGGCACCTGATGTGTCTGGGAGGAGCAGAGAGAAGCTTCCCTTGCCGTGCACACGAAAGGTGGCGCGAAGGGAAGTCTGGTCATCCCTCCCCCACTGTTGTCTGTCTTGGAAACGTTCCCTCTCAGTGGGACGGCGCTAACAAACCACCTCTCACCCCACTCCACGGACATCGTCGGGGAGTACCCGCACCTTCTACTCCTTCTCCAGACCGGGTTTAGACAGAAAATGCTAGAGAGGGTAGAGAGCCCAGTCGACCAGAAGCGAATTTCATGCCCTCTTTTCTCAAAACCGCACCCCCTACCCTTTCTTCTGAAAGCAGTTTTATTCATTTCCAAAGGGGAGAACTGAGTGTTGAGGAGCACCCCATAGTCGGTGAGGTCAGGGTTCTGAGAAGCGTCCTGGTGGCTAGGAGCCGGCATCCACTCACTGCCGGCAGAGGTAAGCCTGCGGCCAGGGTCCCCCTGAGGTTACAGGCATGACTGTGGCTGTCAGAGCGGGGCCCCCTCACTAGGCTTCTGTGGGCCCCTTAGAGCTTCTGCCAGGCTCACAGAGGACCTCCTCTCCCCCATCGACTGCCCCTTGCTCATCCGGGGAGCCCGGTTCAGGAATATATCAAGGGCTGGCAGTCAGTGATCCGACCCGGGGTGGGAACCTGGGCCACGATGGGGACCTCAGAAGCCCTTCTTTGGAGATTTCAAGTCCAGATTGATAGGATATATATCCATATGTCTGTATCTACACATACACGCCCGTCTATATTTATCTCCTTATCTATATGTAGAGAGAGACTGGCTGGTGTGCTCTCTTGTCTTCAGGCTGGGGAAGCGTAAGCCTTGGAACGTGAGACGGGCCTCATATGCTCTGTGCATTGAGGGGCAGAGGAGGCTGCTTAGCCGGGATTGGACAGCCAGGCCAAGATGAGCAGAGATGACAGGAGAGAGAGGGAGAAGGAGAGAGAATGAATGCTCCAGCTGGGTCTCTGTTCCACTCAGGTACTTCCTCGCACTTGGACCCTGTGTTTTTTAAATAACCTTCCCTTCACCACTTAAGCAAACTCAGCTTGGTTTTCTCACTTTACAGACAAAAGAGCGGCTGCCTTCCCGCTGGCCCAGAGGAGTTGCCCTTCTCCCTCTGAAGCTGGGCTTTCCCGGGCCCCCTGCTCTGACTCTGCTCTCGGCAAGAGTACTGAGGTTGTAGCCCAGAGACAGGAAGGCCCAGAGAAGGTGTCCTGGTATTGTCTGCTGGGGGCAGTGGCAGCCCCGTCGTGCCCACATGGTCCCTGTGGCTCCCACGCTTCAGGGTGGCAGGCCCCCCTCCTGGAACCTGTCTCAGGCAGCATGGGAGGCAATCCTGTCACAGGTCACGTCCTAGATCCGTCTTCTTGGTGAATCATTAACAGTATGGATTGCCGGGTGGACAGACTCTGGATACCGGGACTTCCTGGCCTGGGAAGGGGAGGGACAGCGGTTTCACAGCATACTTTCCAATGGACCCAGCTAGGCCGAGGAGGGAAGCAACCGGAGAGGGATACCCATCATGCATCCTGGAGAAAATGCTGAGAGAGGAAGCCAAGCGAGCGTAGAAGCCCTTCAGAGCCCTTTGGGTCATCCTCTTCGACTCCTAGAATTTTACAGGTGGGGGAGGGAAACCAACATTTACAAAGGGCCTGCCTTGTGACAAGCACCCGAGTCCCCCCAAACCCCATCATGTGGGTAGGATCCTGATTGAATAGATGAAGAGACGGAGATCAGAGTGGTCAAGTAATTTGCCAAAGCGGCGAAGCTGGGGTGGATTCCCAGGTCATCTTCCTCCCAAGCTCGAGCTGTCATCAGAAGGGACCTGGCCACAGTCACCCAGCGAGAGCCTGGTCTTGGAATGCCTGCTCAGTGCCCTCTGCCTCCACCATGTGGCCTCCAGCACGGTCCAGGCTGAATGGCTGACCCCAGGCAGTCAGAGCCCAGGCCACCAGGTGGACCCCAAAGAGAATGGAGCAAAAGTCCAGGATCTCCCCCCACAGCGGGGCTCTGCCGGGGCCGTGGGCAGGCCTGCCCAGTGACAACTCAACACAGATCTGTCAAGTCTCCATGAGGGATGGAGCCCTAGAAAGGGTTGGGGCTGAGGAAAAAGTGACGTCAGAGCCAACAGAAGAGCCAAGGCTTCTTGGCCTGGGACAGGCCACTGACGCTGCACCCTGGTGGCGATCAGGCTGGACAACATCCAGGGGCCGAGCTCTGGACGGTGTGGGCAGCCCTGGGGGCCTGGAGCCCAAAGGGGCTTCTTCCCTCACGGGCCCTCGACCTCAGACATGAGCTCTTTCTGGGGATAGGAACGTGGCCTTTTGAAAGTGGAAGCAGAAGGGAGCCCAGGGCGCCTGGTGGGAAGAAGAGAGAAGACGATCGAGGGCAGCCCGTGGAGCATCTAAAGCCAAGGGCTGGCCCAGGAGAGCCTCTTGTTCGCTTTTAAAGACAACCTGTGTCTTTTCTCACAGCCCCAGGAGGATGCCAGGGAGGCATCTGTGTGCACTCAGGGTGCACTGAGCTTCTGAGAAAGGCCGACCTTGGCAGTGGATCAGTCCAGTACCCTCTTTATGGCAAACTGGGAAACTTAACTATGGGGGACGCGTGTTTCCCCCAATGCCCTGTGCGGCAGGCACAGGGTGTGTGCTGGGCTGACGCCCTTGACTTCTTCAGAGTCTGCATTAGCTTTGAGGCTATCTGGAGGGATCTCAGCCAACGAATGACTGAGACAGTGACCGCCGAGACGCAGCCTTGTCAGGGAGGCTTCCGCGAGGGGCTGGTATGATGGCCTCGCTGACTCCCCCCAACATGGAACCCCTCTGCTGGGTAAGAGCCATCTCTGTGCCAGAGCACCTGCCAAGCCTCCATCTGGTTGGCATCTCAGTCTGATGGTGCCCCCGCCCTACCCTGCTTCCAGCCCTTTCCTTTCCTTTCCCTGGAGAATGCTCCAGGGAACGTGCTGCCCTCCCAGCTCTGTCTCAGCATCCGTGCCCCCACGGGCCCAACCCTCGATACCCAGAGCCTCACACTTCACAGACAACCAAACTGAAACAGCAGCCTTGAGGACAGGGATGACTGTGTGTTTTCTGCATTATCCCTAGAGCCTCGAATCATAACTGGTGCCCCGCGTTGGGTTCGAGGCTCTGTAAACGTGTGTTGAATGAATGAACAACGTCCAGATGTCCAACTTGGCTGGCACTGGGATCGCCTGGGTCTGGGCTCGTCTTGCTTGTTGCCCATCCTCTGGTTCGCTCGCCTCCTCCTCCAGCTACGCCAACACCCTGGCCCATCCTCCTTCCTTTCTCTCCCTGACTCTGTCCCTGAGAACCACCTTCCACAGTTGCTCCAAACCACCTTCCCCTCTTTCCTTTGGCTTCTCTTTGTTCTCTGCGTTTCTGGCCGGCCAGGTGCCACGGCCACCCATTGGGGGCTCCACTCTGACTTGTCTCAGGGCCCCCTGCCCAACGTGCATCCTGAAGAACGCCGACCCAACAAGGTGCTTCCTTTCTAGATCGTCTTTTAGTTGTCAGGGCCCCTCTTAAGTGCTCTGTTTCCATCATCTGTTTTTATTGTGCTAAAGTAGACGTAACATAAAATTTACCATCTTAAACCATTTGTAGGGGTACGGTTTGGTGACATCAAGTACATTCACTCTCACACCATATACAGAAATAAATTCAAAATGGATTAAAGACCTAAATGGGAGACCTGAAACCATAAAACTCCTTAGAAGAAAACACAGGCGGTAACCTCTTTGATATCAACCACAGAAACTTTTTCTAGATATATCTCCTCATGCAAAGGAAACAAAAGCAAAAATAAACTACTGGGATGGCACCAAAATAAAAAGCTCTTGCACAGTGAAGGAAACCATCAACAAAACGAAATGACAACCCACTCAATGGGAGAAGATACTCAGAAATGATATGTCTAGTAAGGAGTTAATATCCAGGATATATAAAGAACTTACACAGCTCAACACCAAAAGAATAATCTGAATAAAAAATGATCAGAGGACCTAAATAGACTTTTTTTTTTTTTCCCAAAGAAGACACACAGATGGCCAACAGACACATGAAAAGAGGCTCGCCATCACTCCGCATCAGGGAAATGTAAATCAAAACCACAATGAACTATCACCTCACACCTGTCAGAATGGCTAATATCAAAAAGGAAAGAAGTAACAAGGGACAGCGAGGATGCTGGAGCAAAGGGAACCCTCATGCACTGCTGGTTGGTAAACTGGTGCAGCCCCTGTGGAAAGAAGGATGGAGGCCCCTCAAAAAAATTAAAAATAGAAATACCATAGGATCCAGTAATTATACCACTGGGTATTTACTCAATGAAAACAAAAACACTAATTCTAAAAGACATAGGCATCCCTATATTCAATGCAGCATTATTTCCAGTAGCCAAGATGTGGCAGCAACACAAGGGTCCATCGATAGACCGACGGATAAAGATGCAGTGTGTGTGTGTATTATGATGGACTATCACTCAGGCACCAAAAAGAATGAGATCTTGCCATATGTAATAATGAGAACAGACCCAGAGGATATTATGCTAAGTGAAATCAGTTGGACAGAGCAAGATAAGTACTATTTGATTTCATTTATATATGGACTAAAAAAACAAGGAAACAAACAAAAAGCAGAAACTGACTCATAGATACAGAGAACAGACTGGTGGCTGCTTGTGGCGGGGGCGGCGGGGGGGGGGGAGTCGGTGACACAGGCTTCCAGTGATGGAAAGAATGAGTCAGGGGGATGCAAGGCACAGCATAGGGAATGCCATCAGTGGTACTGTGGCCATGCCATATGGGGACAGATGGCAGTCACACTGGTGGTGAGCGTCGTGGAACCTACCGACTTGTCAAGTCACTATGTTGTCTGCTTAAAACTGAGGTGACACAGTGTGTCAACCATATTTGGGAGAAAATGTACATTCCCAGTGGTGTGCGAGCATCATCACTGCAGGATGTTTTCATCGTCTCGAACAAAAACTCCGTACCCATTAAACAGTGAGTCCTTCTCTCTTCCCCCAGCCTTTGGTAACCTCTCTTCTACTTCCTGTCTCTGCGAATCGGCCTGTCGTAGGTACCTCCTGCACATGGAACTGTACAATATTTGTCCTTGTGTGTCTGGCTTGTTTTATACAATGTTTTCAAGGTCCATCCACGCCGCAGTACCTGTCAGAAT